>CM053615.1:2871355-2888491 GCA_028646535.1 Procyon lotor | reverse complement strand
CTCCCCTCTGTTCTTCACTGAGGTTCCCTTGCAGTCAGTACTCCAAGATGAAGCCGGGGTTTGTGGAGGAGAATCTGAAACCTCAGGGATGCTAAGGACCCAGGATCATTGGCTAAAGTGGCAGCCTTGCTTGATGATGAGGTTTTCCCTACTCCTCACTACCTGCTTGGTCACCTGTCAGTCAGAACAAAACTGATACATTTCAGAAAACATCACCCTAGCAAGAATGGTAAAGGTTTAAGGTGATGCTCTGTACAGAGATAAAAATTCCAGGCTGCAGAGGAGGGATTTTCAAAGAAAGGCCAAAGGGCCAGAAATGTGACCAGACTGTGGACCCAGTAATCTTGCTGGGACCTTAGTCTAAGAGACCCTGTAAGCATTGGGTTCAACTTTTCTGCATCAAATAAAGTGTTCTACTGACCTCAGATGCTACTATATTATGAGTCTGCTTCAAAACCTATGGGCAGGTTGTAGGAGCCCCAAAGAGCATCTGAATGGAAAACGTACTGGGGGCTGAGGTGAGGCCTTCCTGGTGCCACAGTGCCCACCGCCCAAATGTGTAGGAACTGGGGGTGATCGGTGCCAGTCTAGCCAAATACTGTGACTTCTGTCAGCACAAACGTACCGTGGTTGTAGCAAACACAGGGTTGCCACCGTAGGTCTTTGCCTAAATACAGATGTCACTCATAGACCTATTTTTTACATTCTCCCATATGTACATCACCGGAAGGCCAAGAACATGAGCACTCTTTGTGGGTTGCCATCCCTGTGTGGCTGACATTCCTTCCAGTTACACAGTCAGTGACCAGAGTGGCTTTGAGAAGCAGCGACTCCTGGAGAAGCTGGAAGTTAGTTCACGGTCACTTCATAGAGAACCTGTCAGCCATCATAGCAGTTTTGTGACAAAACTCAAATCTGACTTCTGCTTCTAGCCAAAATGGAGTAACAAGAGATCCCACGTGAGATGACTTAAAATTAGGACAAAAACATGAAGCTGTGGCATGTGAAGCCTTTGTGAAGCCTTAGGCATGAAGTGGCACAGGACACTGATCCCTGGGCAAGGGTGTGGGCCAGTGGGTCCAAGGTGAGCCCTGTGACTGGTCTCACTCACAGCCTGAGGCGGTTCTTTTCCATGCTGCAGCTCAGGCAGGGGATCCTGCCTGAGTCCTGGGTTCCCCAAGTTGAAAATCCCTGGGAATTCCAGGGAGGTGAGAGTTTGCAGAGCACAGAGAGGAGAGCTGCCCTGGCAAAGCCTTCCAGAGACTTCATGTCTTCAGCTGAGTCCTGATTATTATCATGTCTGTGTGAGTGAACTTCTTGACCCTGCGGGAAGACCTACTGTAAAGGACAAAAGGGAAAATCCCTGGGGCTTATAAAAGGCTGGCCGGAGTTTGGGTGCCCGCCAATCAGATGGGGAAACCTGCACTTCACAGGGCATCAGGCAGTGTTCAAGGGAAACAGTCCCCTCCCCCCCAGACTAATGGCTGCTCTGGTCCCGTTTAACAAAACTGAGCAGCAAGCATCTCTGAAGGATCGAGCTGTGTGCCATCATGTGACCATGTTCCAGAGCACCCACAGGCGGTTGGGAGTCTGGCGAAAACTTAGCAGGCACACAAAGGTGCAGGAAAAGAAGTCCATAAAGATTGTGTTCACTTAATAATACTGTACTTTGGGGTTTTTAACATAAGTAGAATTACAACAGTGTATAAGAAGAGAAGCATAAAGGAGGAAGGAGGAAGTGTGTGCACATACTGTTGTAAGGTTCTTTGCTATGAAGTGGAATAACGCCACTTAAAGATAAGCTGTAGTAAGTTAAAGATGCATGCCTGAAGCCCCAAGATGACCACTAAACAAAAAAAGAGTTACAGCAAATAAGGTAATAAAGGAGATCAAATGGAATAATAAAAATAATCCAAAACATATTTATATAAAGCACATTAAATGTAAATTGGTTAAGTGCCACAATGAAAAAGCAGAGGTTGCCAGGTTAGATTTTTTTTTTAATTAATTTATTTTTTTGACAGAGGACACAAGCAAGAGGAGCAGCAGACAGAGAATGAGGGAGAAGCAGGCTCCCCATGGAGCAGGGATCATGACCTGAGCTGAAGGCAGATGCTTAACCAACTGAGCCACCTGGGCACCCCAGATTAGATTTTTTCAAAAGCACAACCCACGTGGTAAATATAAAGATGCAAATGAGTTAAAAGGATGGGAAAATTTATATCATGATAACACTAATCAAAAGAAAAGTGGAGTGTCTATATTGACATAAGATGAAGTAGGTAAGAGAGAGAAGTATATTGCCAAGCATGAAGAGAGCCACTGTGTAATGGTACAGGAGTCTATTCTTCACGAAGACAAAACAGTCTCAAACCTCTATACATGGAATAATACAGCCTCCAAACAGCATAAAGGAATAAGTAGAACTGTGAAGATAAACCCACAGTCATCACCCACAATTTCTGCTCTCCTGTCTCAGATACTGATTTTATAGTAGACAGATTGATTGTAGGTTAAAACACTGAGATGGGATCCCTGAGTGGCTCGGTTGGTTGGGCAGCTAACTCTTGACTTCAGCTCAGGTCATGATCTCAGGATTGTGAGATCGATCCCCGTGTCAGGCTCCATGCTGAGCATAGAGTCAGCTTGAGATTCTTTCTCTCTCTCTCCATCTGCACCTCCCTCCCTCTTGCACACTCTCTCCCTCTTTCTCTAAAAAAGCCCAAAAAAAGAAACAATGAGATACATCTATTAGAATAGCCAAAATCAAAACACTGACACCACCAAATGCTAAGAAGGATGTGGAGCAGCAGGAACTCACATCATGGCTGGAGGGAATGCAGCCTGGCATACAGCCACTTTGGAAGATAGTTTGGCAGTTCTTAGAAACAAACACACTCTTACTATGTAACCCAGCAATCATGCTTCTTAATATTTACCCAAGGGAGTTGAGAACATGCCCACACAAAGTCCTGCACACTGATGTTTAGAGCAAACTTGGAAGCAACCAAGAAGTCCTTCAGTAGGTGAATGGATAAACAGTGGTCCATCCACACAAGGCCGTGAAAAGTCATGGAAGAAATAAATGCATGTCACTAAGTGAAAGAAACCCATCTGAAACGGCTAATGCTGTAATATTCCAACTCTGTCACATTCTGGAAAAGGCAAAACTGTAGAGACAGTAAAAAGATCAGTTGCTGCCAGGGACTGGTGCTGGGTGGGGGATAGGTAGAGTGAATAGATGGAGCACAGGGGATTTTTAGGGCAGTGAGGATACTCTACATAATCCTGTAATGGTGAATACCTATCGTTACACATTTGTCCAAACCCATAGAATGCACACCATCAAAATGAACTATAACGTAAATTATGGACTTGGTGATAGTGACATGTCAGTGTAGTTTTGTCAGTTGTAACTTGCTGTGAGCCTAAACCTGATAATTGTCACGTATAAAAAACTTACCACTAACACTGTGCTTAATTTTGAAATATAATGTTTTCCCCTTAAGATCAGGAACAATGAAAGGATGTCTGGTCTCACCTCATCTAGTCAATATTTTATTGGATATTCTAGTCAGTATAGTAATGTAAGACCAAGAAACAAAATACATCCAGACTGGACTAGAAATTGATGTATATATACAATATTTTATATGTTATCGATTGTATAAAATCAATATACAAAAATCAAGATATCTATATGCTAACAGCAATAAGAAAGTTAATTTTAAAAATGCAACACCACTTATAAAGGCATAAAAATGTGGAACATTTAAAGATACTTCTGACAAAAGGCGTACAAGACTGTGGCCCTTAAAACTGTGAAGTATTGCTGAGGTAAAGGGAAAAAGAACTATGTAGGGGATATGTACAGTAGTTATAGGTCAGACGACTCAGGTTTAAATTCTCAGTTCTGTAAGGTTAATCTATAGTTTTGTTACAAGCTGGTCAAAATTCCAGCAGGCTTTTTTTTTTTTTTTTTTTTTTTTTTAATGGCAAGGTGATTCTAAAATTTCTATGGAAGTGTAAAGAGCCTAGAATAGCCAAAGCGACTTTGGAAGAGACAAGAACAAATCTGGAGGTCTAGCACTACGTGATGTCAACCCTTACTCTAAGGGTAGGGAAGTAACGACAGTGAGATGCTGGTGTTGAGATAAGTCATCAGTGGGACAGAATAGAGGGTTCAGAAGGAGACCAAACCTGCATGGGCAGTTGGTTTTCAGCAGTGGTGGTGCCAAAGTGATCTAATGTAGGAACAGTGATCTTTCCAGCACGTAGTATTGGAATAAGTGTGTAGTCATGTACAACACAGAAAATCAATCATAGATAACTGTAAGAGCAGAAAGTGTAAAACTTGTAGAAGAAACATAGGAAAAAATTCTGGCGAACTTGAAATTAACAAAGATTACTTAAGTACAGCAACAAAAAGCAAGAAATATACTTTTTAGTTGGACTTCATCAAAATTGGAAGCTATTTCTCTTCAGAAGACACTGTTGGTTTTGTTTTTGTTTTTTTTTTAAAGATTTTATTTATTTATTTGACAGAGAGAGAGAGATCACAAGTAGGCAGAGAGACAGGCAGAGAGAGGGGGAGAAGCCGACTCCCCGCTGAGCA
Organism: Procyon lotor; assembly: GCA_028646535.1. Classification (NCBI taxonomy): domain Eukaryota; kingdom Metazoa; phylum Chordata; class Mammalia; order Carnivora; family Procyonidae; genus Procyon; species Procyon lotor. The sequence continues at coordinate 2,883,876 of CM053615.1, read as the reverse complement.
GAGAGCCTGATGTGGGGCTCAATCCCAGGACCCTGAGATCATGACCTGAGCTGAAGGCAGAGGCTTTAACCCACTGAGCCACCCAGGCGCCCCAGAAGACACTGTTAACAATAGAAAAATGCCACATACTGGGAAAAATGTTTGCAAAATAATATATTCCAGAAGGGACTTGTATCAAGAATAAGAAGTCTTAAATTCGATCATAAAAAGAAAACACGGTTTTTAGCAGCCCAAAGTTTTGAACACACATCCCCTAAGAAGATGCACAAATGGCAAATAAGCAATGAGAAGGTGTTCAAAATCATTAGTCATTAGGGAAATGCAGATGAAAACCTCAGTGGGATAGCAGTACACAGCAACTGGAACGGCTGAAATGAGAAAGACGGGCCATGGCAAGTGCTGACAAGTATGTGGAGTGACCTGAGTTCTCAGACAATGCTGTTGGTAGTACAAAAGCACATGAACACTTCTGGAAAACAGTTTGGCAGTTTCTTCAGAAGTTCAGTGTCCACCTACCATTTACCCAGCCATTCTGTTACTAGATAGTCACCCAAGAGAAATGAAAACATATGTCCATACACAGACTTATGTGTGCACGTTCATGGCAGCTTGCTTTGTGCTGGACAAAAAATGGGTGCCGTCCAAATGACTAGCCCCATGTTAATGGATAAACAAATTGTGGTATATCCAGACAGTGGAATAGCACATAGCAACAACAGTGGGTAAATCTCAAAATAATTACATTGACTAAAGAAGTCTTACACCAAAGGATACATACATGATTCTATTTGTAGAAAATACAAACTTCTATATGGAAAGCGTATCAGTTATTGCCTCAAGGCAGGGATGGGGATTTGGCAGTCTGGCATGTATAGGAGATTACCAAGGGTCATGGGGGAGCTTTTGGGGATGGTGGGTGTATTCATTTTTCTTGATTGTGATTATGGTTTTACAGGTACACTATAAATAAATGCACTTTAATTTTCAACTGTCCTCACTACTGTATTTGGATTGGGCTACCACCTTGATGTCAGGGTAAGACGGTGGCTATTTAGAATCATACATCTAAGTCACATAATGAATAAAATCCTCACTGGTGTGAACCTCTTAGCGATGTTGTATGGTCTCACACTTTCCTCAGAGGTAGAGTCCTCTCATGGGGCACCTTGAGGACCAGGCTCTGGGGTTGACAGGTTGGATCAGTAGTCAGGAAATGGGAAATTGGAGACTGGAGGCCAAAAGGAGTCATCTGCTGCTTGTTTTTAAATACAGCCTACAAGCTAACATGGCTTTTATGCTTTTAAATGGTTTTAAGATTTAAAAGAAGAAGTCATGCCATCATATGAACTTAAAATTTCAATATTCATACATAACGTTTTATTGGAGCAGCCACGCTCATTTATCTGTGTACTAAAGGGAGTGGCCTGTGGTTTCAACAGATGTTAACATATGGCCTGCAAAAGCTAAAATATTTTGCAGGCCAAGTTTGCCAGCCCACCACTGAAAGCCGTGCTTCTCAGCCAGGGACAGTTTTGCCCCCCAGGGACACTTAGTGGTGTCTGGACTCTTCACTAGTCACCATTGGGAGGGGCCCTCCCGACTCCCTGTGTGTGGGGTCCTGGGTGCTGCTGTATGTCTGACAGAGCCCAGAACCGCCCACCACGACAAGGGCCTGGGGGCCCACCACACCCACCACGTCAGAAGTATCTAGATGGAGAAGCCCTGGTTTATTTTTTTTTTTTTATTTTTTTTACAAGATTTTATTTATTTGAGAGAGAGAGAATACAGAGAGAGACAGAGAGCTGTGGGGAGGAGCAGACAGAGAGGGAGAAGCAGGACTCCATGCTGAGTGCCAAGCCTGAAATGGGGCTCCATCTCATGACCCTGAGATCATGACCTGGGCTGAAATCATGAGTCGGCTGCTCAACTGACTGAGCCACTCAGGCTCCCCAAGAGAAGCCCCGTATAGAGGAACAGATACAGAGGTTTTTAGTAAGAAAGTCGCACATTGCTTACGGCAAAATGTAATGACTTACAACTAGGTAGGGTCTTTTAGTGATAACTTATGAACAAACCATTTCCATACAGTGATCTCTTTCCCAAGGTTTTCTCTTAACTCTTAGATGCTATTTTCTTTTGTTCCGTTTCCAAGTCTCATATGCTCCTGTGGCCAGAACTGAGTGTTCCTTGATGGATGATCCTACTTCCAGATTGTATTCTATTGTGCTCAGGTGAAGCTTTTTTTTTTCGCAACCTTGGTCGTTTATAATGGTGCCTCACTGTATACCACTCAGACTTGCAGCAAGTCCTTCAAGTCTCCTCCTTCCCAGTACTGGCGGACTCTATCTTTGGTGCTCACGCGGGACCATCAGCAAGGTCTTCCTTAAGGTGGGCTCCAGTTCATTGTCCATAGGAAAGCCCAGAAAAGATTTAAACATATAGGCCGTGGGGGAACCTGGCTGGCTTATTCTAAACAATATGCAACTCTTGATCTCAGAGTCATGAGTTCAAACCCCATGTTGGGGTAGAGATTACTTAAATAAATTAACTTAAGAAAAATAAAACCTAATTAAAAAATAAACATAGAAGCTATGTTCACACAGTTTTCTCTCTCCAGAGTTTCTAATCTTTTTTATCAGTGGTTCTTAAGATGTTTAAATTTGTAAATGTTTTAAAAACTCGAGATGATGCATATGTTTATAAGACAGTAAAGATAAGTTGCCTTAACCATAACTCATAGTTTGGTACAAGGGTAGGCACAGTTTTTCTTCAAGGTTCAAAAGGTAAATATTTTAGGCTTTGAGATCTAACAGTCTCTGTTGAAACTATTCAGCTTTGCAGTTATAGCCCAAAGTAGCTCGAGGTGGTAAGTAAACAGATACACATGACTGTGTTCCAGTGGTACCTTGTTTAAAAAAAAAAACAGAATATGGCCTACAGGCCCTAGTTTTCCACCCTCTAGTCCATTTTTTTGTGACCCTTCTATGCATATATGAACTTATATATTGAAAGAAATAGAATTGTTTACTATGTCTTATGCTACACCTATTTCCCTTTCACTCATTAACAAATTGTGGACAATATATGTCCATATATATTAATCCATCTGGTTTGTTCACTCTGTTTTCATTCCATAAGTTATTTAACAATTTGGTGATGGATATTTAAATTCTTTGCTAGTTTTTCACTATTATAAGTACTCTCATGCATATATCTTTTGGAAGTATATTTGTGTTCTTAGTTTTAATTTTCAGTTTAAAAATAATATGATAGAGTCTCCTTTGTTTTTGAACTGTATTATCCCTTGGTTTTACTTTTGGATGTAGTTTAATATTTATAAGTCATTTGGTAATGTATATTAATATATTTCAAGACTATGTTATAGGTATAGTCAAATCTAAAATTGTTACATCTTTTCTAGTGCTGTTATCATTAGGTACTTTTATATTTCTAGTAGTGCTTTTTGCCATAAGATCTACTTTGGTAATATAGATGCTTTCTTTTGGTATACATCTGCTTGATATAATTTTTGCATCATTTTACTGTCATCTTACTGTAGTCTTATATTTTCAATATACTTTACATTAGTATATGGAGTTTTTTTTAATGCAATCTCACAATCTTTGTCCTTTAATTGAAACATTTAGTCTGTTTATATTTAATGTAATACTTGACATGTTTAGGTTTAAATCTATTTTCTGACTATTTGCTTTCTATTTGTCCTGCCTGTTCTGTGGTTTGTTTTTTGTTTCTTTTTTTTTTTATTCTTTTTAAAAATTGATTAGTGAGTTTTTATTGTTCTGTTACTAATTTACAGTTTCTATTATAATTTACCCTATTTACTATTTATTACTTATTACATCTAAACTTATCAAGTCTTTTTTTTTTTTAAAGATTTTCTTTATTTGACAGTGAGAAACACAGCGAGAGAGGGAACACAAGCAGAGGGAATGGTAGAGGGAGAAGCAGGCTTCCTGCCGAGCAAGGAGCCCGATGTGGGGCTTGATCCCAGGACCCTGGGATCATGACCTGAGCCAAAGGCAGATGCTTAATGGCTGAGCCACCCAGGCGCCCCTAAACTTATCAAGTCTTAATATAAATATAAACTAGTACATTTTCCTCTTCCTGGACAGTGCAAGGGACAGCTTCACCTCCCGTCGCCTGATCCTAGCACAAGTGCTGTGTCCATCATATTAATTATTTATATATGTTAAGTCCTCAGAAGATGATGTTTTGGTTTTTTTTTTAAAGATTTCATTTATTCATTTGACAGAGAGAGAGAAATCACAAGTAGGCAGAGAGGCAGGCAGAGAGAGCGGGGAAAACAGGCTCCCCGCTGAGCAGAAAGCCCAATGCAGGGCTCGATCCCAGGACCCTGAGATCATGACCTGGGCCGAAGGCAAAGGCTTTAACCCACTGAGCCACTCGGGCGCCCCCTCAGAAGATGATGTGGATTGTTCATTTAGGTCAGGCTCTCTGAACCTTAGCACTATTAACATTTGAGTTAGATAATTCTTTTTTTGTAGGGGGCTGGCCTTTGCATATTTAGTAAGATCTTTGGCCTCTACTCCATAGATGCAACCAGCACCTTCCCCTTGATAATGACAAGCAAAAATACCTTCACACATTACCAGGTGTATCCTGGGGGATGGAGGGGATCATCCTGCCCCAGCTGAGAACCAGTGCTTTCAAATCACCTAATCATTTATCCTTTCCTGTCTGCTCATTCTGTCCCACAACGTCAGTCTCCTGTCAGGGTTATGTTCTCTCTTATTGAAGAACACTTTTTAGTAATTGCTTTAATGCAGGAGTACTAGTGGCCAGTTCTTTTTTTTGAATGTATCTGAAAAGATTTATGTGTTATGTCTTTCTGAAAGAATGTATTTGCTAGACATGGAATTGTAGGTTGACAAGTTTTTTGTTTCATCATTTTGAAGTTTTCATTCCAATATCTTCTCGTTTCCTTAGTTTTGATTGAATAGTCATCTGCCAACCTGATTATTTCTCCTTTAAAAGTAACTTTTTTTTCTGGCTGCTTTTGAGATGTTGTCTTTGGCTTTGGTCTCCAGCTGTTTAGCTCTATTGTACAGAGATAGGATTTTCTTGTTTTTATCTTCTTTGGGACTTACAGCATTTCTTCAATCTATGGCATCATGTTCATTAAATTTGGAGACTTGTCACCTCTTATCTCTCCACCTGATACTTTCCCACCTCTGTCCTGTTTCTGTTCAAAGCCACACCTGCAAGGGTGTAGGCCTTCTCAGTGTGTTTGCCCTCTCTAGTCATCTTCACTACCTCACTCCATGAATTATGCTGGTCATTCTTTCAGCCTCTATCCCAGTTCACCATCTCTCCAACAACAAATGCATCCACTGACACTCTTGATTCTGTTGTTGTGGGTTTTAGTTTTTGAGTTTCTGATTCTCATTGTTTCTCTCTACTGAAAGTTTCAGTTTTGTACTTTTTGAACATGTTAATCACATTTTTCTTAAACTCTGTATCTGAAGACTGCCGTTTTCTGGAGCCTATTTCTATTTTTTGTTATTTCCCTGGGGTTGTAGCCATGTTGTTCTGTTTCTTTGTATACTTGATGGCTTTTGATTGAGCACCGAATGTTGTATAATGAAAATTAGGAAAATACTTTGAAGCCTTGGGTGATATATTCTTCATCTCAGAAGGATTTACATCCACTTTGGTCATGAGGGTAAGCATTACCAGTTATAGACTGAGTGATCTGAAGCTGAGCCTCACTGTACCTAATTACTAATTACACTGGGTCCCAAACCAAAGCTTGAGGACTTCTCTACATCACCCTTCCTTCATGCTATTGCTGGCATGGCCCTATTCCTGGACGGGTTGTTTTTTTGTTTTTTTTAATTTTGTTTGTTTTTAAAGATTTTACTTATTGATTTGACAGAGAGCCTGCAGGGGAGGGGGTGTGGAGAAGAGCAGAAGGAGAGAGAGAATCTCAAACAAACTCCCTGCTGAGCATAGCGCCTGACATGGGGCTTGATCCCACAGCCCTGAGATCAGTTCGTGAGCTGAAATCAAGAGTCAGATGCTCAACCCACTGAGCCACCCGGGCGTCCCAGTTCCTAGAGTTTTATTTCCCTCTTGCCTCCTGAGGCTGTTTTAAAACTACAAAAAAATTCTCTGCTGCCTCTTCTGGACCCTCCTTCTAGATGCCTTCAGAAGAAAGCTGTTCAGACCTATTTGGTTTCAGTTCTATCCCAGATGTTAGTCTTGCTCTTTTCCTCTAATCATTCTCAGCACCTGCTGCTCTGGAGTGCTTTGTCGGCATTACCAGAACCCGGGGTTCCCTCAGATTACTTCCGTTTCCTGCTGAAGTATATCCTCTGTCTCTAAAGAATGTTTTGGATTTTAAAGATTTTGACATCTTACATCAGAAAATATCATTGTTTAGTTGGAAATGGAATAATGATCTCAAAATTGTTTTCCTCCAAAAACTTAGCTGTTGTCCGTTCGCTGGTGTTAATGGTGAGAAGTCTAACTTAAATGTGATTCTCATCTCTTTGTAAGAAGTCTTTTCTTCCCCTCTTTTTGTGGAAGTTTTCGTATTTTCAACTCATCTTTAATAGTCAGAGGTTTTACTATAATACATAGGCTTGTTTTCTTTTTGTTTTATCTTTTTTTTTTTTAATTTATCCTTTAAATTAAAAGGTTAGGGATCTTTTAACTTAACCAAGACTTGATTTTCCACACAAGTTCTCCTTCACTTAGTGTCTTTTTCAGTCACTTCCTGGTCTCTGAGGGGCTGGTCCCTTGGTCTCTCTGGCCAGGAATCCCACCCCATCTTATCTCCTGGTGCTGCTGTGCATTCACTGGGTCTTTGTTTGCAAGAGATCTTCTGTTCCTTTGAGGCTGTGATGAGAGGAGAGGTGGGCCTCAGCTTGGTGTGTTCTCTTGAATGTCACTAGATCCTTTAACTTTGTCCGCCAGCGTCCTCCTCCCTGGGTGGTTACTTGTGGACCAAGCTCTGACGTGTCACCCGCTCACTTCAGCTCCACAGGCAGCAACTTCTGAGGTGATGTCTGTGCTTGTGAACCTCAGCATGCAAGCTTTTGTTCAGTAGATGTGCCCATTAATTACTGTCTCTTCCAAACCTCTGCTGGAGGTCATTGAAATGAGACTACATTAGAACAAATTTATGTCATCTACTTCAATTTTAGTAGAACTAACATGCAAAAGGTATGAGAGGAGCAAATCCCTTAGCTGACAGGCTGTTGACATTAGAGTCGGTTCAGAGAGCCCGCAGATGGGTTGGCAAGGAGCTGCAGTGCAGCAAGGGAAGCAGTGTGAGGAGCTGGGCTGTGAGCCAGGGTGGGAGCAGCATGTGCCGAGTGGCGGGGATGTGGGCTCTGATGGAGAGCGTCACAGCTGCGCTTGGCATGCAGCGAGTTTATGGAAACTGTCTTGCGTTGACGGCCGTCTTTGCAGACTCCCCATCCTGAAATGGGTGAGAATTAGGAGGAACCCAGCCCTGGATGGGGGCCTGGCCCTGGATGGGGTCTCAGATGGCCATGGTCCCAGGGTCTCGCCTTGCCCTTCCCAAGCAAAACCCTGGAGGTATCTCCCTTAGGCTTTCTCATTTTCCCCCCAAAACTGGCTCATCGTTACTTATTCAGAAACCTAAATATACATATCAAAAATAAAGTTACAGAGCTATCTTAATTTTAACAAAGTCAGAATCTAAGTAGTCTCATTGAAATTTTAAATAGTTTTTAACAAAATGGCCTCTTAATACTAACTTTATCATTGATGCCTAGGCCTTTGTTATTTTCAGTGGTATATAGAACCTCGCATTATGTTTAATATTTACTTTAATAAGCAATTCTTCAATTGAGTAACTGTGTTTCTAGAGGTAAAATTTTAGGGTACTCTAATCACAGTAGATATTATTTTGATCAAGTAAATCTTTCTTTCTAGCACTTCCTGTTTTATCCCAACATTAAATACTATTTGTAAGTCTTGGTTAACTTACTGTTTTTCTCCATTTAAAGTTTTTCATCATTTTTCTTAAGTTAGTTTTTAAAACATTAAGTTGAGAATTTTAAACTTCTACACAAAGCCACGAAATGTCTTGTTGTTCCTTTTAACTTCACTCAAGAGGCTTAAAAATGAAAAACATTTTTAATTAATACTTCATGTTCTTTTAGGTCTTAAAAACAGAGAATGTAATTTTCAAACCAACTTATACTTCTATTGAGCATGTAATTCTATTTAAACATATAAGAATATATTTAATCCTAATTCCGTAAAAGTTCAAAATACTTGGGAAGTATTCATCCTGAAAAAAACAAGTAAGCAGCATAATGCACACTTTAAACTTTTAAAATCTATTAGTAAGAGCTAATTTCCTCAAGTGTTAAACACATTTACAACATAAAACACCCAAATATTAAAACCATTTCACATGCTTTAGTAGAAACTTAAAATTTAAAACTTTTTTACCTGAAATTCTAAACTAAGTAGGCTTTGCTTGGTGTCATTTAAGTCTCCAGCTGAAAATGAAACAAAACCAGAGCTTTCTTTAAAACAAAGAAAGAGGATTGTTGAGAAATGTTAACTGACTTCTTAGTAAAATCTAAAATAACTGCTTCCCTTGGGATAAATGCCTTTCAGATCTTTGTGCAGAACAGCCAAGAGAGTAACCAGGGAAGATGGTTACCAAGGGAAATATTTTTTCTAAATCACAGGAGAAGCAGAAAGCAAAGGCAGGGGCAGGCATTAGAAAGGCGGAAGCTAGAAGCTTAGAAGTAGAGGCTGATTAAGAAATGTGTGGTTTCCATAGACTGTTTGCATTAAAAAAAAGACCTTAAAATTCACACCACTCAACATGGTACCCCTTGAGCTCTGCCAGATCCCAGAGACGCCCTTGTTGCCACATTGAGGACTGTACATTCCTGGGATGCCTTTAAGTGGGGTTAACTGGCCTGTCTCCACCTACTCCCCCCAGTCCCACAGGCAGTGTTGTTAACAAAGCAAAGAGCTGTTACATATTAATGTCACTGAAATTATGTAACTTCCAACCTTGAAGCAATAACAAGAAAATGTGTGTAGCAACTTAGAGCCTCCTGATTATGATTACTCTGGCGAGTTGGTTGTCTACTTTGGCCTCAGTTTTTTGTTGGTTTTTTGTTTTTGTTTTGTTTTGTTTTAAATCTACAGATGAGCAGGTCAGAGAGCAGAGTTCCACCGCTGCTTATGGGGACCTTGCATGAGTTACTGTTGTTTCTGATTAAAGTTTATTCTTCTTTACAACTGGGATCATAATATACCTATTTTGTGCAAATAAAATGAATATCGCATGTAAAATCCTGTCATAGACTAGGTAATTATATAATGACTGTTTTTAAAATTCTTATTATTCTACTTCAGGTGTCCAAATTTTCCGACAGGAACTACATTTTCGTTATTCCAAAATCTTACATGACCTGGGTAGATCAAATCAAGATGATTGACTAAGTACGTGGGCCACCCAAATTCCTAAAGTAACAGAAACTGTATTTGTTGGGGGGGGTTTATTGTTGTTTGGGAGGTTTTTGTAACACTATACTACAAAATAATTAGTACTATTAGAAGAACGAAATTTTGAGAAATTCCTTAAAGACTAAAGGCACGTAGACTCTGATAGACAACACCACAGTCCAAAGACGTGGAAGAGGTTAGCTTGTGGGTGTTCCAGGTTTAGAAATTATAAATGCTGGTAACAGTGAGTTTGTTAGAGACTGCACTTAGGAGTAGCAGGTCAGGAGACGCCTGGGTGGCTCAGTCGGTTAAGCGTCTGCCTTCCTCTTGGGTCATGATCTCAGGGTCTCCTGGGATCGAGTCCTGTGTCAGACTCCATGCCGGAGGGCAGGGGGCAGGGTGTGTGCTTCTTTCTTTCCCTCTGCCCCTCCCCCGCTCGTTCTCTCTCTCTCTCTCTCTCTCTCTTTCCCTCCCTCTCTCTCTCTCAAATAAATAAAATCTTAAGGAAAAAAAAAGAGTAGCAGTTCAGATGACCCCAGCCCTCTTGATGGCTTCATCATTTGTTCTAAGTATTAGGCATCTGTCCCCAAATTGAACTTGTGTTCTTATCCATTTGGTTTGGGTGGCTGGTGGAACAAGGAAGTCCTCCCTCATGTTCAGAATCCAGACTCACTACTAATATAACCCTCTATAAGAACAAGGTGGACCATCCCCACTCACATGTTCAAAGCCTTTGGTCAGTATTTTAACCCTATACTCTTAGTACTAAGCTCAGGATTACCAAACATTTGGGACAATTCTGACATTAGAGATAGGACCCTCACTTCCCCCTCCAAAAATACTTAGACAATAAGGTAAGAAAAGGGCTTTGGAGAGTAAACAACAACGTGATACCGCTATACATTTAGTAGAATGGCAAACGTCCAAAGCACGGACACCACCACACACGAGCAAGGACGAAGAGCAACAAGACCTCTCATTCTTTGTTGGTGGGAATGCAAAATGGTACAGCCACTTTGGGAGACAGAGTGATGGTTTCTTAGAAAACTAAGCATACTCTTACCATGTGATCCAGCGGCCGTGCTCCTTGATATTTGCCCAAATAAGTTGAAAACTTAAGTCCACATGAATACCTGCACACAAATATTTACAGCAGCTTTATTCACACCTGCCAAAACTTGGAAGCAACTGAGATGGTATTCAAGTAGGTGATGGGTAAATAAACTGCAGTCCATCCACATAAGGGAATATTATTCAGTGCTTAAAGGAAATGCTCTATCAAGCCATGAAAAGACATAGAGGAAACTTAAATGCACATTACTAGCGAAAGAAGTCAGTTTGAAAAGGCTACACACTTTACGATTCTGACTATATTACATTCTGGTAAAGGCACAACTGTGGAGAAGAGTGAAAGATCATTGGTTGCCAGAGGTCAGAGCAGAGGGAGGGATGAATCGGCAGAGCACAGAGGATGGTTAAGACAGCGAAACTACCCTGCGAGCTACCCTAATAGTGGATCCATGTCATTCATTACACATTTGTCCTGAACCAGAGAATATATATTACCAAGTGGAAACTCTAACGTAACGTAAGAGCTTGGGTGATTATTGTGTCGGTACAGTTTATCCATAGTAACAAACACACCACTCTAGTGCCGGATGTTGGTAATAGGAGAGCTTATGTATGAGGGGTGGACGGGGAATATATGGAAAACCTCTATTTCCCTCTCTATTTTGCTGTGAATCTGAAATTTCTCTTTTAAAAAGTGGCCTCATTTGAAATACATACACTGTTTGGGGAGGGAAAAAATGTTGATGAATGCAGTGTTGGACACAGTGTGTTTGGGACAAACAAAACCCTTTATATTCTTTGAGTGCAGCTTAACAATAGCTATTTGCTGTGCCAGCATTTACTCCTAGGGATCCGGGATAGACACGGATTTCTCTCTGCACATCTGTGCCTAGAGGAAGGCACTCAGCAGCACTGTAACATCAAAGAGCAGGAACAGGACTGCCATAAAGCTATGTAGAGAGACAGTGGTAGTTGTTCTACAGGCCTGCACATTGTCCCCACCATCCCAAGAGGGAAAAAGGACGTCAGAACAGTGTGTGTGCTGTTATCTTACCTTCTTCTAATGTGTAGGGCATAGCACCTTCCTGAAAAAACAGGAAGGAATAAATAAGGAATAAATATCAGACTCTTAATAATGTTTATCTCTGAGTGATGGAATTATGCAAGGACTTAACTGTTTAATCTGTGTTTTGATAACATTTTGAGCTTATAACCAGATCAGAAAAAGAATAAATTTCTAAAAGAATGTAAGCAATCAGAAAAAGAGGTGACTTGAAGCAGCAGTGTAGAGACAATAAAGACAAGGAGCTTTCCTGTGAAGCTGAGACTGGTGGTGCTGCAGAGACCAGGACTGTGGTTTCAGAGGTCCCTGCTCTAACATTTTGTGGCTTAATGGACTGTTACATGAATCCTTCTGCAGAAACTATTTTAACCACATAGTACATGGAAAATGCTGGTATTGGAGGTCTCCTCCCCTTTATTACTGCAGCCACGACTGTGTCCTGAGACTTGGCTCTGATGGCGGCTCTGCAGTGTGGGGTCAGTCCCCAGCAGGATGTGAGCGGGTCCCTGGTCGCCTAGGCCATGAGGGCAGCCAGCACAGGTTCAGCCTCTAGAGCACACGTCTGAGTGACGACTCCTTTGCAGTATTTTGACTCTTGTGCTATAGAGCACCAATGAGTTAGTTTTTCTTAGAAGGCTATGGTTGTTGTCCATGACAGCTTGGTAGCTAGCAGCTCAATAAAACTGAATTTTGGAAATTTTACAGAGATCCCTTTCAGAAATGGGTCTTACCCTCTGGGGTCTCTTGCCTGCCTTTTTGTGCCATAGACGTCTTCAGCAAATTCATACCACAGTGTGACAGTGGCTTCATTTGCTGTTCCTGATATACCCTGTCTAAGGAATGTGAGTGGAGTGCTAGTGTGTGAATATGCCGTGATACAGACTGTCCCCGCCCCCCC
>CM053615.1:2831947-2870855 GCA_028646535.1 Procyon lotor | reverse complement strand
ACTGTCACTGAGGGCCTCCGTGCTGTGCCAGGTTCTCTGGGCGCACTGCACATACTGTCTGAATAAACCCACCTACCCGATAACACACGTTCTGCCCTCGATTCCACAAAGGAGGAAGGCTGAGGGTAAAGGAAACTAAAGTTTCATGGAGATAAATAGTTTGCCTGACTCGCTGAGAAATGGGGGACCTGTGACTCTGAGCTGGTCTGGTCTCTTTTTCCACCCTGGTGCCCTGGTCCCCGCGGGCTCCCGCCCTGCAACAGCTCTCATCCCTATTAGGGCTCCCCTCCCCCATCAGGAGGCAGCTGTCTGGCGGTGCAAACCAGAGTGCCCAGAGAGCAGATGGGGTGACAGTCGCCGCCAATGGTCAGGGTCTGTGTGGGGAGTTGCCCCTGGCGAGGGGGCAGGTTCTCGTCCACTTCTCACGTGCTTCCCTCTGGCACTCTGGACGTGGCGTTCCTGCTTTGGGAAGAGCCACTGCAGCCACAGCCTCCAGAACTGGCCTTTTCCTGTAATTTTCTCCTACAGACCCTGAAACCCATTCTTAGCATGAGGTTTGTGAGAAGATTACACATATGGCAGTTTTAACATTTGCCGGGAATGGGGATTCTTTTCCACTGATACACTGTCTGAGGGAGGTGGCTGCAGACCAGAGCAACCACAGTATTTACAAAGATATTTAGTAAAAACGAAGGCTTTGGCAACCAGTGTAGCCCATCACTCATGGGGGATAAAGTGAAGCTCGCTTGAGGTTTAATAAATCAGAACATAGTGTGTTTGTCCACGGCCTCATTTTTTCCTCATTACTGGTGGGTGATGTCATGTTTTCATTTCCATTTGAATCTTTTAGTGTCCAGGAGTAGGAAAAATTCGTGTTCACCTCATTTATTGTGCTATATTTCCATTCTTAAGGAGAAAGCTTAATTTTAATTTTGCCAGATAAATGAATACAGTCTTCAAACTGTTGTTAAGATTTATGGGATTTTTGGGGCGCCTGGGTGGCTCAGTCATTAAGTGTCTGCCTTTGGCTCAGGTCATGATCCCAGGGTCCTGGGATCGAGCCCCTCATCGGGCTCCCTGCTCGGCAGGCAGCCTGCTTCTCCTGCTACCATTCCCTCTGCTTGTATTCCCTTTCTCGCTGTGTTTCTCTCTGTGAAATAAATAAAATCTTAAAAAAAAAAAAAAAGATTTATGGGACTTTTATAAGACTAGTATTATGAAAATTACTTTTTGAATATGTGCAAGGATATTGCTTTTGAATCAAGTTCTTATTTTGCCCATTGAAACTCTGATTTTAGAAAGAACAGGACTAACTACACCTCAGATTATAGCAAAATAGAAAATTTAGTTGTTGCTAGAAAATGTAAAGACTAAAATCATCTGTAAGCATACCAACTGTTGAGGCAAGTAGTGCATACCTAACCATATCTTAAATGCAATGCTCATCTTTACCCTGCGTCTTTCTGTCAGTGAAGGGTGTCACCTCCATCCCCCCGTGGTACAGTAAATAGTTCAGGTGTCACCTCCGTCCCGCATCCCCTCTGTCCTGCCACAGTGGGGTCAATAACACTAAAAGCAAACGAGGGTCCCTCTTTCATGAGCTTGAGCCTTTAGCTTTCCTTCGCCCTCCTGGAGACACCCCCTTTTCCAAGCAGCTCTCCCCAGGGGTACACCTGTCCCCTGGCACCTGGTTACCCCGCCTCATATTTTAAAGAGTAGTTTTCATCTGTTTTCCCCAAGTGGTATGTGAATTCCTTGAGGACTTACACATATGTATATTGACAATTAAGTCATTCAGGTTCTTACCGAGTGTGTCTGGAGCTTGTTGAAATCTCCCAACAATAAAGGCCTATGACATAGTTCTTAAAGTTGATGAGGTTCCTCTCTGCTAAGGAGTGGGATCCTCTGTGTTGGCAGGAGTGTGGTGTGTCATGGAAACAGGAGGAGATCCCTGTGTGGAGTTGTCAGAGCCGGGTCAGCAGCAGGCAACACCTGGCCCTCCCTCCTTCCAACTCTCAATCCTCTTGGTCTTTCCAACCCTGCCCCCCTGTCTTCCTTCTTAATCTCTGATGGTTCCTCCTCCTCCACCTGAATTCAGGCCTAGAACTTCATCTTTAGCTATAATTTCTCTCCCAGGGAATGTGATCACCTGTGTGCCATCTATGTGCTGGTAATCTCCAGCCACTTTCTTGACATGTGTGTTTGAATGTCTGGGGTCATCTCAAGCCTGATAGACACAAGTATTTATTAAGTACAACTGCAGTCACATGTAAACTGAAACTCAAAGTTACTTAAGCATTTGGATACAGAGCAGTAAGGTGAGGGAGAAGGGTCTACAATGAAACCCACGGGTTGTGGGAAATAAAGGTGATATAAGATCTGTGGGCTTGAGTGCAGGAGAGAAGCAGCTAGAGCCCCAAAGACTCTGGACCTGACGTTGAAGGTTTGGGGCTTTACCTAAAGGCTGCAGGGCAGAAGCATAAGCGGGCCTGCATCTCAGAAAGAGGACTGCATAGTGTGCCTTCTGAAGTGAAAGGAGGGGCACATCTAGAGGCCGAGCACTGTTTAAAAGACGACTGCAGTGATTGAAGAGAGTAGAGGGGGGAGCTCGAGATAATTAGATAATCAGGTAAAATCAACAAGACTTAAGATTTACTTGGGTGGAGGGAAAGGGAAGGGGGAGGAATCAAATATATGAAGCCTAGGTTTCTGATGTGAACAGCCGCATGGTGGGATGGCCATTTCCTGAGATAAACACAGGTTGCAGAGAAAGATGATGTAATCCATTCTGCAGAGAGGAAGAGAGACCAGGCTCAGTATCCAAGATTCTGCAGTTTGTGAATGGATGGCACTGAAGCCACAAGACTGGAGGGCGTCAGAGACCATGATATACAACCAGGCCTTCCTTTGGGCAAAGTTCACAAGAAGTACAGGAACTAGAAGAAGATAATTTTTTTGTAAGACTATTTTTTTAAGTAATCTCCACAGCCAACATGGGGCTCAAACCTACAGCCCCAAGATTAAGAGTTGCATGTTTTTCGACTGAAGCAGCCAGGAGCCCCGAGAAGAAGAGGTTTTTAAAATTCTCCAAAATAATCACTTCACACATTGTTGATAGAAATTTAAATAAATAAATTCTTTCTATAGGTCATTTCATCTGTCTTTTCTAAACCATTCTGCTAAGATTCTAACAAATTTTTGCACAAATGTACAAAAATATCTTAGAAGAATATTCATTATAGTGTGTAAAATAATGAAAAACTACAAATAACCCAGAAGATTATCAATAGAAGATTGGTTACATTTTGACTTATTGTACATCTGTACAATGGCTACCTTGCTGCCTTAAAAATAACAAAGCAAAGTTTTGTATTTGTTGAATACAAATTCATTGAATGCTGAATGCTGTTGAATCATATCAGTTGAATGCTGAAAGCAATCATATACAGTGTGTATGGCAGATACATTTTATTGAGCATTTGGTATGTCCCAGGCAATATATGTAAAGAACTTCAGAAATCAAAAGGGAAAGACACCCAGTAAAATAATAGGCAAGCAGTTTGAACAGACTGTTCACAGAAGTCAAAATTTAAATGGCAAATTAAACACATCTAAGTGTTCAGCTTCATTGGTAAAGTAAGGGGAAATATATTTTTTTTAGGATTTATGTATTCCAGAGAGTGCAAGTGTGAATGGGGGTAGGGGCAGAGGGAGAGGGGAAGCAGACTCCCCACTGAGTGCGGAGCCCCACACAGCTCAATTCCCTATCCAGATATGCCCTAGGGGAACCCAAGAGTCGGGCACTTGATCAACTGAGCCACCCAGGCGCCCCGGGAAACATGTATTTTAAATCACCTTGAGATATCACTGCATACCTACCAGAATGCTAAACAGTAAAAATACTGACAGTGTCAACTGTCGGGTAGGGGGCAGCAGGTTCCTCATGCAGTGCTCTTTGACCATAAATTGGTACAGACATTTTGACATTGGCCATAAAATTTGAAGACTCACACACCCCTGGGTAAATATCCAAAAGAAATGTGTACACACGTATATCAAGAAACATGCACTCAGGGTGCCTGGGTGGCTCAGTCGGTGAAGTATCTGCGTTTGGCTCAGGTCATGATCTCAAGGTCCTGGTATCAAGCCCCTTGCGGTTGAGCTCTGCACTCCACAGGAAGCCTGCTTCTCCCTCTTGCCACTCCCCACTAGTGTGCGTGCATGCACGCGCTCTCTTTATAATAAATATTTTTTAAAAAGAAGAAACAAGCAATAGAATGACACAGCAGCATTATTCATAATACCCCAAATGTTCTTAAATTTTTTTTTTAAATATTTTTATTTATTTGACAGAGAGATCACAAGTAGGCAGAGAGGCAGGCAGAGAGAGTGGGGGAAGCAGGCTCCCTGCTGAGCAGGGAGCCCGATGTGGGGCTCAATCCCAGGACCCTGAGATCATGACCTGAGCCGAAGGCAGAGGCTTTAACCCACTGAGCCACCCAGGCACCCCATAATACCCCAAATGTTCTTTAACAGTAGAATGGAAAAAAAAATGATAAACTGATATATTCATAAGTACCATTGAGAATTGAAAAAAACAAACAACATGGACTTGTATACTACATAATGGATGAATCTCACAAATAAAATCCTGGGCAATAGAAGCCACACTAGAAGCAATATATTTTATGAATCTGTCCACACAAGGTTTAAAACTGGGCAAAGCTGAAGTACAGAGTTTGGGGTTGCTAAAAGAAATTAAGTGAGAAACTGTAAAGAAATACAAGGAAGTTATTTTGATAAAAGTCAATGTAGTTGTTGCCTTCAGAGCAAGGCGATTGGGCAGAGGGGTGCCAGCGGCTCCTGGGGTACCAGCCAGACTCTGCTACACGTGCATTACACTCATGCATTCTCGTACATGCTTAATACATGTTCCATGTATTTTTTTTTTTAAGATTTGGTCTCAAGAAACCAAATCACATCCAAACAGTAACAAAAAAATAAGGAAATTCACACCTGAATACATTATAGTGAAACTGCAAATACCTAAGACAAGAAGAAAATCTTTAGAGCAGCCAGAGGGAAAATGAATTGGAGCACCTTCAAAGTAGCGACCTGACTTTTCAACAACAGCAGTGGAAACCAGAAACCAATCTACTGATAACTTCAATATGCTGAGAAAATGTGGTCAAACCGGCTACACTCAGCAAAGAAACTCCTTCAAAAATAAAAGTGAAGGGGCACCTGGGTGGCTCAGTGGGTTAAAGCCTCTGCCTTTGGCCCAGGTCATGATCTCAGGGTCTTGGGATCGAGCCCCACATCGGGCTCTCTGCTCAGTGGGGAGCCTGCTTCTCCTTCTCCCTCTGCCTACCTCTCTGCCTACTTGTGATCTCTCTCTCTCTCTCTCTGTCAAATAAATAAATAAAATCTTTTAAAATAAATAAATAAAAGTGAATATCTACACCCTCATATCCGTTTAACTTTATCCACATTAGTCAAGACAGAAACCACCAAAAGTCTTTTGACAGATGGATGGATAGAGTGTAGTCCACACACATCCACACACACAATGGGATATTAGTGAGCCCTAAAGAGAATGAAATCCTGCCATTTTTGACAACATGGATGGACCTTGAGGGCATTATGCTAAGTGAAATAAATCAGAGAGAGAAAGACGAATACCGTATGATCTCATGTGGAATCTAAAAAGACAAAAAATTAAACTCATCAATATAGAGAGTAGATTAGTGTTGCCAGAGATGGGGGGGCGGGGGCGTGGGGAATGTAGGCGGAGGGGTCGGAAGTACGGATCAGTGAGGCAGGTCTGTCCTGGAGTGCAGAGTACAGCGTGGCAACTGGTTGGCACTATTGTCACTTGAAACTTGCTAAGAAAGTAGATTGTAAAAGTTCTCATCACAGGATGTCAACTAGACTTGCTGTCATCATTTACAATACACACAGACATCAGATCACTCCTTGCACGCCTGGAACTACTACCATGTCGTAATTGAATTCAATCTTCATAAAACTGGGAAAAGTTGAAGATCATGTAGACACTTGTGTCAGAAGGAAAGGATATTCTTCAGGCAGAAGGAAAATAGTCCCAGAAAGAAGGTTTGAGAGGCAAGAAGCAATAAAGAGCAAAGAATATGGTAAATACATCAAACAGTGACTATATAATAAAATCCTGGGGGCACCTGAGTGGCTCAGCGGGTTAAGCCTCTGCCTTCAGCTCAGGTCATGATCTCAAGGTCCTGGGATCGAGCCCCACATCGGGCTCTCTGCTCAGCGGGGAGCCTGCTTCCTCCTCTCTCTCTGCCTGCCTCTCTGCCTACCTGTGATCTCTCTCTGTCAAATAAATAAAATCTTAAAAAAAAAATCCGAAGAATGTCAAATTAGGTCTTTTTTAAGCTAGAATTTAAAAATACACAGCAGTACAGGAGTGAGTGGGAGTAAAGAATTGTGCAGTCATTTGTTCATGGGGAGGACAGACTGATGTAGGCTCCGAGGAGTACTGCACAACCAAGTTGGACAAGTGGAAGTAGAGTGTGTAACTTCCCAGCTAATGGGGGGAGCAAATGTTTAAAAAGCTAATTAAAAAGAAGGCAAAGAGGAAAAAGCTTATACAAGTCTATTGTGGTGAGACTTTCAACTACAGCAGAACAAAGAGATCGCAAGTCTTCACAGGAAAGTAAGTATAAAGCTGAAAAATTTGTTTTTTTAAAAAAAATTGTTTCAGGGCTCTGGAGATTGACCAAAGGCAAAGAATGAATAATTTGGAGCCTGATTTGTTCATCTCCTATATTCATCCCAGATTCCCCATTGTCACTAAGGGAACTGGAAGGACCACTGTATTGGTGAAGACACTTTGGTTGAAAGTCCTAGAAACTCACTTTAAGTAAGCCCAAGTATCAAGGTCATGTCCCAGAATGATACCCTTATCTCAAAGGGCGGCAGGGATGCCAGAGGCCTGGGACTATAAATGGGGTCACCCTCATGCTCCAGGCGGGTCTTAGGACACTTACCTTGCTTTCTCTGTAGGTCTTTCCTTTTGCAGACCAGTTCCCACTGTGTGGACAGGCATGTGGCCAGCAACCCAGAGAACCTGATTGGGTCCCATGCTCACCCCTGGTCCTATTAACTGCGGTCTCTGGGGTCAAGGTCGAGTGTAGTCTGACAAGCTCAGACCAGGTGGTAGTGATATGAGGTAGTGTGTGTGTGTGTGTGTGTGTGTGTGTGTGTGTGTGTGTTCCACAAGAGAACTTGCACATAGACTGTCCCAAGTAAAGCTTTTGTAGCAAAAAGTTACTGTATAATCTGACTTAATATGACTTTCTTTCAATCAAGGCTGTTTATCTTCACTTGGTGAAGATGGAAACATTTATATATTGTGGGTGCTCTGTTGTGTAGCCTACTGCAATCTTTGTAACTATTGAGCTGTCAGTATTTATTGATTTGATTACTTCCTTCTAGTTTGATTCATTCACAACACCAGAAGTGATTATTGAAATCTCATATACTTAGAGCTCATCTTCAGGAGAATTGTCCTTTAATTATATTCAGAACTCAAAGACTATAGATGCTTTATTTCATTTCTTGGCATTTTTCCGAATATATACTTAAATTACTGAGAGGGCTTTTTTTTTTTTTTTCCTTTTCTAGAGGGTGGTTAAAAACCATTAGTTATAACATACAAAGACCAAACTACTCAATGGATGAGGGTTGTTTTGATTTTAGACCGACTGATTTCAAGCAGGCTTTAGTGAAACAAACAATATTTTCACTCTGAAGTCACCCACGCGTTAGCCGTAGCCATGCCATCATCTGTTTATGACAGTCTGCCGTTTGGCGTCTAATTCAGAACAGCAAAAGTACATTGTGACTCTTCTCATGGTGAAAATGTCTTCTCTGTGTCAGTGGAAGGGAGGAGAGGCCACGGTGCAGCACTGGGCATGGGTCACAGGCTCTCCTTGGCTCCGCGTCCGGAACCACCGGGCGCCCTCTGCAAACCTTGTGCTCTGTGTCAGGTAGGAACGGAAGGCAAATCAAAGCACCGTGTGTTCTCGGGGACCGTCCTCGTAGTCCCTCTGGCCCCGCCCTGGCCTGGCCCACCGCTAGTGCGTCCACCCCGGGCAGCGATTCCTGCTGTGTGTCTGCTGGTGCCAGCAACTTTTTTCTGTAAAAAGTGTGCGCCAGGAAGTGCAATACTTGCTACTGTCTTGCACCGAGTATCATTCCTGACCTCCTGGAGGTTTTATGTTAAAGCCTCTGTGTAAAAACGTCCCTGTTTTTACTTTCTCATGTATGACGTTGATTCTGTCATTCTCCCAGACTTCCCAGTTTCACCTAATCTTATTTCCTTCAGCTTTTTCATTTGCAGGTTGTGTACATTCATGAATTGGGCAAAGCATTAGCAAAAACTAGAAAGCCCGCTGGGGGGATTTCACAAAGGGCCTTGAATACACATTTTAAAGATTTTTAAAATTTATTTGGGAGAAGGAGCGTGGGGAAGGGGCAGAGGAAGAAGCAAACAACGAAGCACAGAGCCCGACTCAGGGCTTGATCCCACAACCCTGAGATCATGGCCTGAGCCAAAATCGAGAGTCAGATGCTCAACAGACTGTGCCACCCCAGCGCCCCATGAATACGCATTTTAGAGATTCGGCCTTTATTCTCAGCTCTGCAAAACCACCTTACATTCTGAGGGAGGATAGTGACAAGAAAACATTCGTGTCTGGGGAGGATAATTTTGGAGAATCAAGAAATCAGTGACACTGTGTAATGAAGAGCTGGACCCAGTTTTTGGTACTGGGCTGCTTACAGCTCTCCGGCCTTCCCCTCCTTCCCCTCCGCCTCTGGGCAATCTGATAAGTAAGCCTGTGTGCTCCCTACTTGGTGCCAGCGCGTTCACCCCAACCAGTGAAAGCTAGAGCCGGTCGCCCACCCTGTCGAGCCGCTTGAGAGCTGCCTTCCCTCCCCAGGATCCTCAATGTGTGAGTAGTAACTCGGTCACACCCTCTTGTGATGTGCGGCACCATAGTCTGGACATTCAGGCTGAGTTTTGGGCAGGTATTCTTTTGCTCTGTGGAGCGGCCTTACCTCCGTAGGAAAGCACCCAGCGACCCGTGGTGGCCGTGGGTGGACGCCCGTTGTTCGGTGCCCCCAGCCTGCCCTCCTGTGAGGAGCTTCTCCCTTGCGGGCTGACACACCCGTGATCAGCGCACACGTGGACTAGTTTGTTTGCAGCTGTTAACACGGCAGCTCTGTCTCCGCAGGAAAAGTCCTGCAGTACACGTTGTAGAGCGAAGAACAACAAGAGAAAACAGTATGGGTGTAGTATTTTATTTGCTAAAATTTTTTATATCGAGGTATTTTTAGCTGAGGAATAATTTTAATACCTCTGTGAATTTTCAGTAGCTTGACAAATGCGCACTGTCATGTAACCACCCCCACAGTCAGCATAAGTACTCCCACCATCCTAACAAATTCCCTGGTCAACCTCTGTCCTTGCCCATGGCCCCTGGCAACCACCCATGTCTTTTCTGAGCCTGTAATTTTGTCCTTTCCAGACTGTCGTACGGTATGCAGGCTTTGCCGTCTGGGTCCTTCCCTGAGCAGAATGCCTTTGTGCGTGTGCCCCACAGTGCGTGTGCATCAGTGGTTGGGCCCAGGCTGTGGGTGGACCTCACCAGCTGAAGGACATTTGGGGGGTTCATATTAAAGCTGCTATAAGCATCTTAGTATTTTTGTGTGAACATTGTGTTTCTTCATTGAGGTATAATCAACCTGTAACATTATATTAGTTCCAGGTTACAACATAATGATTTGATATTCGTATGCATTGTAGAATCATCACCGTGGCGAATCTAATTAATATCCACCAACACACGGAGTTACAGATTGTTTTTTCTTATGATGAGAACTTTTAAGATCTCTTAGCAACTTTCAAATATGTAATAGAGTATTGTTAACTACAGTCGCTGTCCTGTACATTCTTTCTCCGGGACTTCTTTTATAACTGGAAGTTTGTACTTTTGGCCCCTTCGGAACATAAGCTTTACTGTACTTATATAAATACTTGGAAGTGGGCCTGCTGGCCGCACGTGCTTGCCTTCACAAGAAACCGCACCCTTGAGCGTCCCCGCCAGCAGCATTTGTGGGCTCCACAATTCCACCTGTTGGCTGTGGGTCCAGGCAAGTCTGCAGGTGGGAGTTGGATCCGCAAGACCCTTGCCCAGGGAACGGGGTGACGCCCAGAATTGATATATCAAGGGGAGGTGGGGGTCTGTATCTTTAACCACTTAACTGCTGTAGTGAGAATGCAGGTGTTAATTACCTGTATAATGTAAGAGAAAGGGAAATGGAATATTTCTTACCAAAAAGACTGGGAGGCTTCTAGAAATTTGCAGGGTGAGATAATACACCTGTCTTCCTCCACCATTTGAAATGTAGAGAAATTCTGGATTAAGTTTAACGTGTTTTAAGTGCATTGTGAAGTTCCAAAGAAAAAAGTAGAGATGTCCCCAGAGCAGGAAATAAGAGAAATTAAATCCAGGGCAGTCCCTGGGGCTGGGCTTGGCTTGTTCTCTCCCACAAAGGGGAAGATGGCGGCTAGAGGCAGGTCCCCCAGAGCTTCTGAGATTTCTCTCCCCAATGACCCCGACCCCCGGGGCTGCAGGGAACGATGTAGGAAGTGAACCTGCCTTGCCACACCCCTGGCATAGACACCCAGCCGGTACAGGGCCCAGGCCCCAAGGGAAGGTAGACTGTGGCCCAGGGACATTTTCACAGCCCTTCTTACGGAACGGACACAGAAGAAAATGACCCAGCTGAAGCTAGTGCACATTAAAAACTGTACATTAATTGAAAAAAAAAATAAGCCTGCATTAAGTGAGAATTCTAGAAAACTCCAGATGAAAACTGCAAGGTAAAAGCTTAAAGTTATCAATATAATAACAAATAGAAACCTAATTCAGAATAGAGGATAGCTCTTTACAAAAACCTATTCAGATACGAAACAAATTTGACATATATGCTTTTTTAAAATGTCATCGGGATTTAAACAATTTTAAAGCCAGTGGATAAATCAAACAACAGGTTAAATGTTGCTACAGAGAAAATTAGAAGATTTATCTAAAGAAATCATCTGAAAGAATAGAAGGATAGTTGAATGGAAAATGTGAATTGGGTTAAGAAGCTTTCAACTTAGATCAGCAGAACAGAACCTGCTCCAGGAGTCCTGGCAGGGAGGGGTGTTCCCTGTCAGGCTCCCTCTGTCCGGGGAGTCCACGTGGGCAGCCCTGGGAGTGTCTGTGTCCCTCCCGGCTGGTCAGACCCAACCCCCTCATGACTAGGAACAGCTAGCACCGCTCGTCGGCACCAATGCATCGTTTCAGAACATTAGAGGAGTCCTTGAGCTGTTCTCACCCAGTGCTGCTCTGCTTTACATTCCCCCGGCACCGTGCGAGGGCTCTGCCCTGCCCACCACTCGCCCTAATTGTGTCTCTCTCTCTCTCTCTCTCTCTCTCTCTCTTTATTTATTTATGTAACCTCTACACCCAACATGGGGCTCGAACTCAACCCTGAATTCAAGAGCCGCACACTCTTCCGAATAAGCCAGCCAAGGTGCCGCGTCTCTTGTTTATTACAGCTGTCCTAGGGAGTGGGAAGTGATTCTCTGTGCTTCCGAGGTGGATTTCATCCTAAGCACCCTGCAGGTCTAGTGTTTTCATAAGACTATCTTATCTCAAGCTAATATGATATTTAAAATTATTGTTGAATGCCTTTCTAAACTACCATGTCTTACAAAGTCTAGTTGTGATTTAAATTGAGAATAACCATAAGGTCATATATCCTGATGCCACCAGCTTTGATTCAGTCTTCGATTATTAAGTTTTTAACGTGTTTCTAATAGTATATCTGTCTGACAAACACAAACAGCCGCCCTTGGCACCATCACTGTTCACCCCCACCCTCAAAAAAGCTGATTATATTTTTCCCCAAAACCCGAAAGTTTAGTTATCCAGTAGAAGCACGTTTGAGGTAATCATCTACCTCCTATGATGAGTTAGAGGATTTCTCTCCTCCCTAATCATGTTCACAGAAGGCAGAGTCTTCAGGCCAGACACTCACCAGCACCTTACGGGAATAGCATCACCACCTCCACATGGAGAGGTGTGGACAGAAAGACCCCCGACACGTGCAGGTGCTCTCAGAAGGATGGAGGCCCTGGTTGAGCCAGTGCCCTCCTGTGTGTCAGCGGGGACACGCGCCAGCACAGGGCTCTCCTCTCCTCTAGCTCTGTAGTAGAACACGTTGTTCACCACTTGTTCTAAGTTGTAAACTTTGGTATCTATCTTCTCTGTGCATTTTCTTGCTTTATAAGGGCAGTAGAACTCATCTGTTGGGCATTCAGTGTGTGGAAAGAACCCTCCTTTTGTTCCAAATGTATAAATGCTGTGCTTATAGCTACTTGATTGTAAAAACAGCATGGAATTTGTATTTGTCCAAGGCTGAAGTATCACTTTTAGGAAACTGGAATCTGTCCTTTGGCTGCTTTGTCTTCTTAAAAAAAAAAAAAAAGTGGAGAGCCTGACTCTGCGAGCCAGCCTCTGGTTCCACGTCCTACTCTTGGACGGTTGTGCAGGCCTCTGGGGCCCTGGGGCCCGCGTTCCCCTCCAGCCCTTCTGCACGGCATCTCTCTGTTCCCAGACAAAGCGAGCAGTTGTGCAGGCCTTTCCCAGTTCAGCCTCAGCCTCTGGAAAATTAGTGTGTTTCTTCAAATATTATTTAAATTTACAGATTAGCTGAATTCTTAAGAAAGAGAAGCAGTAAGTTTACAAACACACAAACAAACATCTTTACAACTGAATTTTCATGTTAGCAAGGATTTCTAAGCTGCAGCTTTTGGCCCTTGTTTCTCAGATGCGATCCAACTAATTCTACTTGAACAAAGTCATGTGCACTGTATTTTCAGAATCGAGAGTTATGAGGCAATTAAGCTTTTGTGTAAATGAGCCAAGGGGGAGTCAACAGTAAAATCTGCATGTTTTCAGACAACGTTAAGCTTTTCCACACATTGAAATACCAGGAGGGAGGAAATTTACTAAAAACTATTCAGAACACACAAAAAAAGCAATAAAAACTGTGCATAAGACTTTCAGGGAAAAAAACAAAAAAACACCTATTGGAAGACGTGTCCTTGTCTATCAATCATGAGCCAAGGAAAGGCTTTTTGATAGCTCCCCAAAACAGTAACTTGGGGACTTCTGCATCGAGATAAGCCCCCAGGTGCTACTCTTACTCCGGGAAGATCAGGGGGGACAAAGTAAACTTTAAGCTCTTGGTACCAAGTCCTGGCACATCTGCACAGGTATTCCACATTTGTGGTCACTGCTCTTCAGGACAGATCTGACAGCTGGAGAAGACCCAGGGAGACAGCTGGCTAGTCAGGGTGGCTACAGGGCTTCCAGATGAAAAAGGAACAAAGCATTCTCTGCCCTGGTTGGCAGCAACACAGAGGAGGCTCGTCTGTCTTTGCCGCAAGGTCGTATGCCTCATGGGCTCAGGGATGCTCTCTTACATGTTTTTATTTTGATTGAAATATATACATATAGACAAGGGCACACGCTCCAAATATATAGTGGGATAATTTTTCCCAGAATGAACTTGGCCACCAGGCGGATGCAGAAGCAGAATACACAGCCCCCAAGCCCTGGAGCTGCATCCAGCCGCTTCCCACAGGGCCACAGAGTGTGACAGTTGTGATCAGACGTATGGCCTTCTGTCACGTGGATGAGACACAAGGTACTTACCCAGGACTCTTTTTGGGCCTCTCCAGGTTCTAGCGTTTGTAAATAGTGCTGCTTCACACTTGTCTGTTGGTGACACGGGTACATATTTATGTTGGGCGGGATTGCGGAGTTGTGGGGACGACATATGTTCGGCTTCAGGGGCCTTGCCAGCACGTTTTCCCATGCAGCCACAGCGTAGGAGGGCTGTGGTCACACAGGGTGCTCAGGCCTGGCTCGTCACTTGTCTGCAGCCATGCAGGTGTGCATGCTGTCACGATCCATCGTGGTTTCTGTGCGCATTTCCCTGATGCCACTCTTACTCTGCTTGTCAGGATAGAGTTTAACAGAGTAGCCAGAGTTTGTATTAGAACTCTCTTAACACAGCGACAGAGGATGAGACAGAAATCAGCTCACACTGACTTCACAAAAAAGGAAAGTGAATGGCTCCCATAATATTAGAGGTCTGGAATAGCTCCAGCAGTCCAAGAAAGGGTTCCCTGAGCTTGAGATTGCACCAAGAGGTAGGATCCTCCCCCGCCCACAGGCCTCTGCAGGAGGCTGCCTGCAACCTCTAGGTCTCTTTCCCTCCAAGTGTCCCCTGCACGCAAAGGCTCTGTCTACCTGTTGGTTGGCCCAGCGTGGGCCGTTGGCCATTTGTGAGAAGCAGGTAGTCTGATGATGACCTGAGCCAATCTTGTGAATGGGACAGATCAGCAGGTTTGGTGGCCCACAACCTCGCCACCCTGAGTGGGTCAGACCGGGTTCATCAGGTGAGAGAGTATGAGCCTGAAATAGTTTTACTGAGAGCTTCTCGAGGAGCATAAAGCAATTCGGGACAGCAGAGAAAATCATCTGCCCTCATCAAGAGATACTCCATGATGAAAATATGAATCATGATGAGTTCACAGGTGGTCTGAAGAGAAGTGAACATCTCAGAGTGTTTTTGGTGTTTTTACCTGCTTGTTCTGAGTCTCAAGTCAAACCAAGGACAAATGGGCTTTCCTCTTGCCCGGGCCAGCGGGGAGGGTGCCAGTGGGTTGGCCATGTGGTTTGTGGCCAGACCAGAAGGCCTGTGTTGTTCTAGGACCCAAAGAACAACTATGCATTTTTCCTCAGATTCCTTAAGTGAAGAGTAGGAGCTTCTAATTAAAATAACCATAGTATTTAAACCTGTAGCATGGCATAAAGGCTGCCCAGGTAGAATTTCCAAAGGTGGGAATCCTGACCCTGGGAAAGGACCATAAGGAAAAACTAAGGAAAAAATAAAGTATGGACATTGATGATAAAAATGATACACTGATACTGGTTCATTAATTGTGACAAACATACCACATCAGTGGTTAGATAGTAACATGAGAACTCTGTACCACCTTGCCTGTTTTCCTGTCAGTCTAAAACTGTTCTAAAAAATCAGGTTTATTATTTTTTTAAATTTAAATACCTGTCTGAGGTAGAGGGCCTTGGAGGAGCTCCTGCATGGAGGGTCCCCGCAGCATGACTGTCCTGGTTTCAGCATGCGTCTGCGCCGCCCTCCTCCCCTCTGGTCAGCGCGGAGCTGCACTGTGGGTCACCTGCAGTCGGCTTAGGAAAGGGCCCGAGGGTCAGGAGGCCAGCTCAGCTTGGCCACTTTAATTGGGACTCTGAGTCATTGGAGCAGCCTTGCATGTTGCTGAGACATGTTTTTCTTATTCTTCAAATGGGCACCATTTTAAACCCTGCCTCATAAGTGTATCCTGTTCAACATGTAAAGATGAAACAAAACTCCTGCAAACAGGATGGCCTGTTCCACCGAGCCTTGTTTCCCTCTCATGGGTTAATTCTCTTGCCCAGTATTCATTAGCTCTGTATGTAAAATAGAACTTAAGCACGGTACCCTTGGGCCATCTGGGTGGCTCAGTCAGTTGGGCGTCCAGCTCTTGATTTCAGCTCAGGTCATGACCTCAGGGTCCTGGGATTGAGTCTATTTGTCCTCCTCCCTCTGCCCTTCCCCCCACTCACACACACACTCTCTCTCTAAAATAAAATCTTAAGTGAATAAGTCACCCTTAAGTTCTATTTCCAAACTATTCATCAAATTTAAGGGAAAAATAAAGATACCATTAAACACGAAAGGCCTCAAACATGGACAGTTGAAACAGCCTTTCCTGGGCACCAGCACGGCCCTTTGGGAATGGCTGCAGAGAGGAGGCACAGGGGGAGGGAGTCAGGGGAGGCAGCCCGAGCGCTGGGAAGCAGGCGGGATAGTGGTGTCCAGGAAGGACAGAGGAAGCCGAGGCCTGAGCCACCGAGGCAGAGGTGGCTGAGCCTTTGTCCTGAGGAGCCTCTGCGGTGGGAGGTTTGTCCCCACGCTGGCAGGGGCCTCTCTGAGGAAGACAGGAACCGCCAGGAATGGCCCGCACTCTGGAGAGAAAACAGAGCACTTCTAGTAAGAAATAGGCACAAGAAGTTTCCTGTACTAGATGGGGAGTCCTTTATGGCTCCCAGCTCATTCGTGTCTGGCCTGCGAGGTGGAATATGTGAATAGACTTTGGGGACATGTGTGTTTCCCGCAGATGTTTTTGTTGCTACCACGCAAGTCCTGTTGCCAGAATGAATCATGTTACAAGTTGATGGTAATAACACTGTCCTTTGTATTACGACTGTATTTGAATTCAGAAACAGTTATATGGTAGAAAGTTCACACGCTCAGGTCCCGGAATCTGCTGCCTGAAGTTTGAATCGGTTTATCCTTGTAACGTCCTGCGTGGCTATCATGATTTCCTGAGTGATGCCAGTTTCAGTTTCGTTTAAATGGGCATTGTGCCGGGGACACTGCGGCTGGCGAGGGTGGTGCGAGCATGTGCATGAGGGGGCCTGTGGGGTTACTGGTGAATCGTGTGTGTGTGTGTGCGCGTGCGTGTGTGAGTGCACGTGTGTGTGTGAGTGCGTGCGTGTGTGTGTGTGTGTGTGTGTGTGAGTGCGCGCGCGTGCTCACGCACACACATGAGATTTGTTTTTTGGAAGATAAACTCAAGACCCTAAAAACCCAAAGCATGAAAAAATATGAGACTACAATAACTTTAAAGCTAGTCTCAACGTTTTAGACAACACTACTTCAACACATGAAATAATGCGTTTAAACACATAGTAATGATAAAATTACCAGTGACAATATGGAACGTTACTTTCATTATCTGCTTGCTTTTCATTATTTTGTGCACATGATTATATATTCATACGTACATGAAGAGAAGGTTGAGAAATTACCTCTAAAGAGTTTCCAGCATATTCCATCTATACGTGTGTATTCAGCTTCTTGACCACTTCTGATGGTTTTCAAAGAAACCAATTCGGTTCACCTTTGAAATTATTAGTTGAGGAGGGCACAGAACTGTGTTTCAGCTCAGGACACACACAGGCCTGCTGCTTAGCCCACTCTTGCCAGCAGTGACACCGAGGTCTCATCACCCTAATGTGGTTGCCCTCAGATGGACTGCTGGCGTGTTTTGCAGCTGCGTTCAGGACTGATTTTGTTTGCCCGGTTTCCGTTTCCATTCCCAGCCGGAGGGGGAGAAGAATTGTGTTTGTAAACTGAAGTTCTCTCTGTGAGTCCCACATCCTTCTGCTGCTTTCAATTCCATGTTCTAGCCAGTGTGTTTGTGGCCACATTTCATGCCGTCACCTTGCATGTCAGCAACTGGTTGGTTTCCTGAAAATGCTGCTTGCTGCGGAGAGAGGGGTAAGGGCAGGTTTGGGGTCCCTGTGCAGTCTGGATGGGCCAAGACAGTGCGGCTCTACCCACTCCCCGAATCCCTGGACGAGAAGGGGTGGGCAAGGTGGATGTTTTGTCCCCGCTGAGCAGTGCCCCATGGGCCATCGGGGCCGGTAGTTGTGCAGAGGAAACCCAGACAAAGTGGAGGGGGACAGTGCATCTGGATTTTCTGTCGGGAAGGTGAGCTGTTTCCAGGGAAATGGCATGGTCGCTCTCCCCTTCACTGAATGAACAGGTTCTATTGGGATGAAGTCCAAAAGACAGGGCGGGCAGGGTGCCCATGGGACGGGCCACTTCCGAACACGCTGTGTCTCCTGGGACAGAAATCACTGTGAGTACATGAGGTCAGACCAAGGATAAATAGAACTGAAATATAGAATTATAAAATATGTAACTGAGGGGTCTTTTGAGAA
This sequence comes from Procyon lotor, assembly GCA_028646535.1. Taxonomy (NCBI): domain Eukaryota; kingdom Metazoa; phylum Chordata; class Mammalia; order Carnivora; family Procyonidae; genus Procyon; species Procyon lotor. Next base: position 2,852,898 of record CM053615.1, on the reverse strand, counting down.
GTTTTGTAGCTTAATACGAAAAATGTAGCAGAAACTATAAGGAAGTATCGAGAAACACGGTTATGGGGATTCAGGACTTTCAGTTGGAAGATTTTCCCGTGTAGCCTTCAGAACCGTCCTGTGACCTGTGCAGCAGCACAGAAATGACACGTGCTTCTGCTGGGAGGCCTTGGGACGAGGAGGAAGATAGAGTAAAAGGAAGAAGACAGGGCACGTTCATTCCTGGGGTCCGGGAGGACGTGTCCCAGGTAGAATGGGAACGGCTGAGGGGAGCCTCAGACAGAGCAGAGAAGCCCCGCTGCTTGTCTTGCTTTTCTGTTCTGAGGGCCACATGGGACACAGTGCATCCAGGGCCCCCAGGCTGAACTGTCATGGGCCAGTCTGCTCTCCTCCTGTCTCCTGGGGTCACTTGCCCAGAAGAGACACCATGAAAAACGTGGTCTGGTCCTCTCCCGACCTCCCTGGCACGCGCTATTCCTCCGGGCCCTGCCCTGGCCTCTTTTCAGGTTTCTACTTGTGTCAGGGGCCCCCCGGGGGCACACATCCACCAGACAGACAGCCGGGTGGGCAGGAGGGCCTGTGCTCCCACGAGACCTCAGCATGGTCACTGGAGTTTGAACTTCATATAATTTTCACATGGCACAAACTCTTCTTTTGATTTTTTCTGACCATTTATAAATGTAAAAAGCATTTTAATCAGCTGCTATGCAGACACAGGGGTGTGGACTCGGCAGCTGCTGCCGTTTGCCACCCCTGCGCTGGGTGCTCCCCCTTCTTGACAGCCCGGCCTCCCTTCGTGTGGCACTTTCTGTTGGGAAACCCCCAACTCTTCTAACAAGATGGGTCCCTGAGATGCCCCGATTCTTCCCAAGGCTCACAGAACAAGACAGAAGAGTGAAGAGCAGATGGGGGCAGCAGGGAGTGGAGAACATCTGGACAGATGGCGCCTGGGGGGTGCGCCTGGGCTCGAGACGAGACACCTGTGGGCACACCCGGCCCTGAGGCTTGCGTGTGGCTGCAGTCCTGCCCCCGTGACGGTCTGGCTTTCTCTGGTTTACGAGCCTCCTTGGGCTTGGAATTGGAATTTCCAATTCCAATTGCTGGTGGTTTTACTGAGCAACATTTAGGACACGTTTTTTTACCACTCTCCAGACCAGCAATATATAAAAACGAGCTGCTCGGCATTTCCCGGTAATTTTCTCCCGCGGTTCCTTTTTATGGGGCCCCCAGAAGCCTGCATCTTGAAGGAGGCCAGGGACCCCAGGTCAACCCACCCATGGGATCCGGGGTCTGCTCCTCACCTCTCACTCCCAGAGCCCCAGGCGTGGAAGTGCAGGGAGCTGGGTCTGGGTCCTATTTCCAGGACCACACCCTGGAAAGCTGGAGCAGAGTGGTTTACAAGAGGTGATTCAGCAGCGCTTGGTCTCACCTCATGGGTGTTTACTTCCGTGACATACAGGATCTGAAAGAGCTGGTCTTTCCATCCTGTCTTTAATGAAAACACATGAACATAGGACCCCTTCTCTCCAGCCTTGTAGCTCAGGACTTCGTTAAGCTGTCAGCCCGATGCGTGTCACAAGCATGCCCTGTTGCAGTGCTTGGCCAGCTTGTGGCCTAGAAAATGCTCAGCACCATTAGATTATGGAAAGAGAATGTTTCCTGGCTGTGCCTCCTCTTCCAGAAAGAGGCGCCTTGTGCTCTCAGGAAGGGGAGATTGTAGATGGGCTGATGCAGGGAATCTGCGGAGGGTGAAGAGGGCAGAGTGAACCCAAAAGGGAAGAGGGGAGGCCCCGAAGGGGAGGCCTGAGGTGATCTCGCGCTCGTTTGTGTCTGATATATGTGTTCCGGGGCATTCGGAGGGGCCGTGCCATGTGCGCCTCCCTCTGGCCTGTCCTCCTGGGCTCTTTCCTCAGAAAGGGCCTTGTTGGTGGGGCTTGGAGAAACATGGCTTCGCACTGAGAGTCAGTACTGGTACAGAAATGAGGGAGGACGGAAAGCTTGTTGCTTTGGTGGAAAGCCACTAATGGATGTGGAAGGATATGGAGACAGTGACCCTTTGGCGGTCGCCATGTGGCTGACTCAGCCACTAGGCATCCCTGGGGCCCAGGCTGGTGAGTGGACATCCCGCAAGAAGCGGGCAGCGGCCTGGTCTCTGGCGTCCCTGGGAAGATAGCAGTTACGGGGGGAAAGGGTGACTTCTGGCCACCAGCCCCGCAGTGTGGCCACGCTGCTCCCAGCCTGGCATCGTGAAGACATGTCAGATCTGGCCGAGTCTCGTCCATTGCGCCAGAGGCCCGCACCCTCCAAACTGCCCAGGCAGAGCGGGGCAGACTGGGGCGCAGGAGGGACCAGAACACTGAGAGGGGCATTTGCTAGTTGGGATGGTTCTGTCTGGTAAAGCGGGAGAACGGCCCCACACATGGGGAAATGGCGAGTGTCCGGGAGGTGCCGAGTGCCCCTCGCTGTAGAGACAGAGGAGCGATGGTGGGTGTTACCTCTGAGCCTACAGAGGTGACAGAGGGTCCAGGGGCCCCTGGAACCAAGCCCTTGTTCAGCCCCTAACAGCAGCATGATTATGATGTGACATCTGTGATCATAAACACACGTGTGTAAGGAACCTGCCCCCGTGTCTGGCCCTGCGAAGCCACACAATAGCTGTTAGTCTTTCCAAGTGAGAACCGATTGTCATTCTTCCGCGGGCACATCTAAGCTTCTGTTGCTGGGAATAATTAGAACATTTGTCTCCGAGTTCTTGGGTGTGAGCTGTAGCACAGATGCCCCCATGGCTCTGACCAGCCACCGATTCTCTGAGCTGCACAGGCCCCTCCCCAGACCTGGAAAATGATTAGCAACCATCACAGAGACCCCTGCCCACGGCCCCACCCAGAGCCACAGTGGGGGGCACTCCTCCCAGCTCCTTGGAGTCTGTGTGCTGTGTCAGGTGACGGGAACACGTGCCTACTGAAGGGCGCAGTCCGTGGACTGTGGAAGTCCGGGGCCTCACGCAGGGAGCTCTGACCCTGAGGGAGAGCTTTCAGACACGAGAGGCTGCGGAGACCGCATGGGGGTCAGGTGCTGTTCTCTGGGGTCGAGTGAGCTCCCAGGAGCGCAGCTGGAGGATGGTGACAGGTCAGGTGTTCCCATGCGTGTGGGCCTGTGGAGGTTTAGATTTGTGAGTCTCAATATGCCAGTTAACTTGGTCAGCTGCGCCCGCCACCGTCCACCCAGGCCTGTCCCTGAGCAGGGGAGGGCTGGCTGGCTCACCACACTCCCTCGCTGCCCACTCCCAGCCATTCCCTCCTTCTCCTGGCGCCACAGCCTCTTGTGGACCTGCCTGTGCCTTTGTCTCTCCTCCGGGCTGTGGGCTCTTCATTACCCACCAGAGTCTGGCACGAGGCCCACCGCGCCCCAGCCACGCCTGCTCTCCACACCCTGGCCGCCAGCATGACTGTGTCAGGACGGCAGCTAGACCATGCCCTGGGCTCGAGTTGAGCATCTGTGTCCTGGCCCTGCCCCCCTCCCGGCTATGTCTGTACCTTCCTCCACATTCCCGCAGCAAGCCAGCTCAGTCCTGCACAGGCTGGCTCTGGGAGGCCCCCACCTCACCATCATTCAGGTCTGAACCCAAGTGGCACCTGCTTTAGAAGGCCCTGGACCGCCACCCACTCACCACAACATGCGTCTCTTCACGGGGCTCGTCACTGGATCTCTGTGTCTGGAACAGTATGTGGTGCCAAGTAGGGCTTCGCTTTAGGATGCCCTTCACCTGAGGGAAGCAGAGCTGCCCGGTCCCCGAGAGTGGAGGGACATTCCTTGTAGAAACAAGGTCTCACTTTCACACAATAACATGCACCTGTTTTAGCCGTAATTTGCTGAGTTTGGACAGACACGCTTGCAGTCCACCCCCCCCCCCACCTCACCCCGTGATCTCTGCTCTGTTGTCTCCTCCACACTCTCATCCGTGTGGCTCTTTGTGTCCGTCTTCTGAGGTTTGTCCATGCTCTTCTGTGGGTGACACTGGGGCCGAATACCCTTCTGTTGTGCAGCTAGCTCAAGCTCTTTGCACACCTGCTGTCGGGGAGATGGGCCTGGGATCACTCACTGTTTCCAGTTTGGGGCTCTGATTGTGAGCAATTGCATGCAACTCTCTGGAGATGTTTTGGTTTCTCTAGGTAAATACTTAATAGGAGTAGGATTGCTTGCATATCTAACTCCTTAAGAAGCCACCAGACTTTCCCAGTTTCTACCAGCAACAGATCCACTTCTCCTCTAAAACTTGGTATTTTTAGTTGTGTTTATATCAGTCGTTCTGGTAGGTGTGGGGTAGTATCTTGCGTTTCTCTAACGACTGGTGATTGTACCTTTTTCCTTCCACATCTCTTCTTTGGTTAGGTATCTTTAAATCCCTTGACCATTATATAAATTAGGTTGTTTGTCTTCTTATTAATGAGTTGTAAGTTCTTTACATGTAGTCTGAGGCTGGCCTCTTTAAGAGTGGGCATTTCTAATTCTGATGAAGTTACCCCATTTATTTTTCTTTTGTGGATACTAGTTTTTGTTTTGCACCTGAGAAATCTTTGGCTAACATAGGACTAGGAAGATTTTTTTTTTTCATAAGTGTTATAATTTTAGCTCTTACATTTAGATCTGTGATCTATTTCTGTGTGTAGGATGTGCAGGGAGGCTCACTTTTCTACATATGTACATTCTTGTCCCGGCACATCTGTTGGAAAGTCTGGGATGCGTTTTGTCCCCCAGTGAAACTTGACACATACTCTGGACCAGGCTGTTTTCAAATACAAGATGTTATTAAAATATGACCAGATCCAATGGGGGAAGAAAAGTCTTTTCAATAACTGATACAGAGACAGCTGACTATTCACAGACAAAAGAATGAAGGTGGACTCCTACCTCATATCATCTACAAAAGTTAACTCAAAATGGATCAAAGACTTAATTTTAAAAGCTAAAAATAGAAAACTCTTAGAAAAAAAAAAAAAACCACAGGTATAAATCTCTGTGACCTTGGGTTCAGCATTGGTTTCTTAGTTCTGACACCAAAAGCAGAAGCAAAAGAACAAAAACAGAAAGTGGACTTCATCAAAATTATAAACTTTATATAGGTGACACCAGTAAGGAAGAAAAAACAGAAAAAGACAACTCACAGAATGGGAGAAATGAATTTATCTGACAAGTGATTTGTATCCAGACAATACAAAGAGCTAGTTTAATTCACTAATAAAAAGAAACATAGCCCAGTTTAAAAATTAGGCAAAGGATCTGAACACACATTGCTCCAGAGGCGAGCAGATGACTGAACACCTGTGAAGAGGCTCAGCATCCGTGGCCATCAGGGAAAACCAGGGAAATGCAAATCCACAGTGACCACCCACCCCTCACCCACCAGGAGGACAAGAACAGTTTCTAAGAGAGGAGTGATGACAAACATTGCCAGCAAGGAGACAGGGAAATCAGGACCATCAGACACTGCTGAGGAAATCATGATGGTGGGCGGCCACTGTGGGCAGCAGTTGGGCCTTTCCTCTGTGGTTCCGTGGAGTTCCCATAGGACTTAGCGGTGCTGCTCCCAGGCTCGTAACCAAGAGAAAGGAGAACACACGTGCTCACCCACGTGCTCTGCAGCTTTGTTTCCAGTAGCCGAAAAGCAGAGAACCCCCATGCACCCATCAGCTGATGAGGGGACGAACAAGGGGTAGGGCGTGTTCCTCAGCCACGTAAAGGAATGAGCACGGATGCTGGCTGCCGCGTGGTCACACCCTGAAAACGTGCAAGTCAAAGAGGCCAGTCACACAAGACACATCTTGAGTGATTCCATTTGTTGAAACGCCCAGAACGGTGACATCTGTGGACAGTCGGTCCACACTCGCTGCCTGCTGCCTGGGGGCAGAGCATGATGAAGGGCAGTAGCTAAAGCAGCGGAGCTCCTGCAGTTGGAGCACTTAGAGCATAGAGATGTTGTATGACCTCTGAATACACTAAAAACCCCTGAATTCTTTACACTTTAAAGGAGTTAATGGCATGAATTACATCTCAATTTTTAAAGAAATCATTGAATCAGCAGGACATAAAGTCAAGATAAATTAACTTATCTGTGGACACTCGGGTGCATTTCAGCTCAGGATGCAAGGTTTCCCATTCGTGTGAGTTGGAGGGAGACAGGGTGGCCTGGGCCCTTCCCCTTCAGCACTGGGCTGGTATCACAGGCGCCTAAACGCAAGGCTGGTTTTCTCCAATGCTCTCAAAAGTCCTGTTCCCTTTGGACCAGCAGCCACTTCAGCAGCAAAGCATGTCTCCGGCGTGAAAGGGTGTTACCCCAAACGAGCGTCCCCATGGCCATCACTGCTGCCACACGGACATCCGGGGTGCTCTTGAATGCATACCCCCAGGCGAGTGGCAAGCCGCTGAGTAAACGCCGTGTTGAATCGCCACTTCAGACAGGCTTCCAGGGGAATGCTGACACCCTGCGTGTGTAGAGCACCCACCTCGCAAAGCCTGTATCCGGCCTTCCCAACACCACATCCCGTCACATAGAGTCATACGTGAAACTTCTAACCACTGTTGAAATGTGCTCGTCTGCCTTAGGAGCTGTGTCCCATGTCACAACGTCTCTGTTCTCCCGCAGCGCCCCTTGTGTACCACGGTCTCTCCCTCTCCCTCGCTCTGCATGTCTGGTTGCCATTGCCAGCCCATGGGCTCTGCTCTGTGCGCTCTCTCCTGCTATGTGCGTGTGTGCAAGAAGCTGTTACACGGGCCGCCTTATTACCTTGTGTAAAAGGCAACTCACCACACCCCCCAAGAGCTCTTCGGAAACACTGGGTGCCTGACCTCTTCCTAATGTCAGCATTTGTACTTGTCTTCTGTTTGTTTTTAAACTAGAGGGAGTGTATCTTTTCATGAACTCTTCTTATCTAAACCCTCCTTTTGCTTGTGAGGAGGCCGGGCCAGGCTGTGAGGTCTGCCTGGGGGCTGAGCCCACAGAATTTGTGCACCCGTGGGCCCCATGCTGGAGCCGGCCGGCCTCATGCAGCCGCCCTCCAGCCTGGGAGCTGCCCAGCTGCGCTCACGTGTCCTTATGTGGGGCCCTGCTACAGCTGTTATTAATTTAGAAGAGCTTGAGGTTTAAAAATCAACCAGCACTTTCCATTTAGAACACTTAAGTATACATTTTCTCATACACACAGTTTCGCTGAAATTAGAAACTGGCTGTAAGTTTAAACCAGGCCGAGCCCAGCCTTTGGTCAGAACAGCTTGGTGTTTGGATGTGATCGTGCTCTGTCGGCATCTTTCACACATGGGTCTGGAGCACTGGCCTCACACCCTGGCAGCAGAGGCTGATTTTCAGGCCGGCCCTTCAGAAGCTGGAACACGGCTTTGTCCCTACAAGACCTCCTTCTTGGGGCTGATTGGGTTCTGTCCACCAATGACTTGTGTCCTCAGGAAGGTCCTGTCCTCTGAAGCCCCAGGTTCTGCCACCCACAGCTGTCCCATGAGGCTCCATGTGGGACACGGCAGGGCTCACATCTGGCCTCAGCATCAGCCGGGTATCTGTTTCTACAACACACACAGCGGGAGGAAGGACAGAAGATGTGTCTCAGATGCTGGCCCCGGAGCCCACAGGCCCACCGTGGAGCCTGCCTCGGCTGCTGTCCCCCCAGCCCTGCAGTCTGCTCCCCAGAGAGCAGACCTTGAAATCAGGTGTCGGTTCTGCTGCGAGGAATAGGAAGACAGATTTTTCTAGAATATTAGGCAGAGGGGAAAACCAGCCCTACCTTAGAGTTGCAAGCCTAGAAATCTATGAAATTCCACTTCATTTCCTTCTTTTAGAGAGAATACCTTTGACTCTAAAGTGCCATGAGATCTCCTCCTGAAGCTGGCTTGGTGGAGCATGCTCCCCAAGACCCCATTAGCCTGGGCAGCCAGCCACACTTGTGGAGGAGACTGACACAGAGGCCACCAGGGGCCTCCAGGGGCCCTGCTCCCAAATGCAGATGGGCAGGGGCCATCGGGCGGCAAGGGTGAGGATGGACAGAGTGGGAGCATCCACCGCGGCAGGGGCCTGCCCAGGGGCTGCAGTTTGAAGGGCTATTAAGGCCAAATGCTAAAGCTCCAGAGAATAGAAGCAAGCATCCTGGAAGATAGCACCGGTCATCAGGGCGAGCATCACCTTGGTGAGCTGCAAGGAACCCAGCAGAGCATGTAACTGGTCTCAGGCCATCTACGTCTCAAAAACAGGGCAGACAGGGGCACCTGGGTGGCTCAGTCATTAAGCGTCTGCCTTCGGCCCGGGTCATGATCCCGGGGTCCTGGGATCGAGCCCCACATCGGGCTCCTTGCTCGGCGGGAAGCCTGCTTCTCCCGCTACCACTCCCCCTGCTTGTGTTCCCTCTCTCGCTGTGTTTCTCTCTGTCAAATAAATAAAAAAATCTTTAAAAAAAAAAAAAAAAACAGGGCAGACAGAGGGGCCATCCCAGGGCAGAGAGGAGTCTAGGGAAGCAGCATGGTCAAAGACCCAGAGAGCCCTGTGGGACAAACAGGCGAAATTGGGATGAAGCTCTCCACTGGGGGTAGAGGGTGTGAGACACATGGGGGCTGTGGGCAGTGGAAAGATCTAGAACAGGCAGCACCAGTGAGCAAAGGAGGCAGGAGCGGTGTGGCCAGGATGCCGCACACTGGGTCTGAGACCCCATAGGGGCTCCCACAGGACCAGCTAAGAGGGGCCCTGGCTGCACACAGGGTGGAAATCAAACGTTGAGACATCAGGAGGTGAGAACAGAGTTTATTGAACTTGGAAAGGAGGGAGTCTCGTCTTGGTTTGGGGGTTTTTACTAAGGACAGTGATCTGGTACGCATGTCCCCTCGGGCCTCCAGGAACTATGAGAACAAAGATGAGGGCCCAGGGGTTATTCCTGGGAGCCAGGGGGCCTTGGCATCGAAGTGTCTAGCACTGGAGGTCTGGAATATGCATGTGATAGCTTCCAGTCCTTCTCCCCTGGTCCCTTACAAGGAGGGCAGACACCATCCGCATTGAGGGCTATGTAAAATGGGGGTGTAGGTCCTAACAACAAAAGCAGGAAAAGGAGCCAAGAGCAGGTTTTGGGGGAGGCCTTCAGTTTCCATGTCTCAGCCAGGGCACCATGATGCCAAACTACTGGTGCACCGCAACCTGACTCAAGATCTTCACAAGGGTTCCTGGCTCCTGTCCTGTCCCTGATTTTTCTGCACCCACTTCCTCTCCCACAGGAGAAGTACCCAGAAGTCGTGCACCTGCCGGAGGGGGCCACCTCCAGCTGCATGGTGGTCCAGAGCGCGGGCCAGCCCGGGTGAGTGCGGATGCCCTGCAGGCCCAGCCTCCCCAACACCCAAAAGGCTGCTTGCTCTTACAAACGACCATTACAAATGGTAGAAAACATGTCACCTCCCTTCCAAACACCTTGATGTGGCTGTGCAGCCGTGGGGAAGAGAGTGGGGTGTGGGACTCGGGGAAACGGCCAGTGGTGCTGGGCTCACTGCTGGGATGGAGAGAGCAAGGAGGGGAGGCCGGGAGTAGCTGGAGCTCCGTCTTGATGGGCTGACCTCGGGAAAGGCCGGCAGGCAGTAAGCCCTGGGGTCCCGTGCACACACATGGGGAGGCTCCCCATCCGTCTGCACCAGAGTGCCCTGAAGGTGCTTTGTTTTCAAACCTTCAAATGGAGCCGTAATTACGTAGGCTTCTCAGCCTCGCCTTTGTTACTCCACATTCTTTCCAAAATGAGCTTCTGGCAATGCGTGGAGCTGTATGCAGTTCGTTCATTCTCGGTGCTTCTACTCCGTCAGCTCTATTTCTGCTTTCTTCGGGTCTTGGGCACTTGGGTCATCCATCGTTTTCCACTGTTTCTCAGGCTCCTGTCCATGTCCCTAGACACTTGGGCACCCGGGCTTCTGTGGCTGGGAGTGAAATTCCTGGCCTCCCATCACTGCGGATGCTTCTCAGATGACTCCGTTCAGGCTCCATGCTGGCAGGTTTTCTGCATCCTGTACGTCACCCACACTGGCACACCGCCACATCTTGCTGGGTCTTGGGGTCTGTTTCCCTCTCCTTTCATGTTACACATGCTTTGCTGAGCAGACGCGGTGTGTGTCCGTGTCCGGACATGTTCAGGAACAGCTCCTCGGGGAGGGTGACAGGTGCCACACAGGTCACACTTCCCACCTGACTTCAAACACCACTTGGGGATGGATGCACCTTATGTCTTTCAGGTTCGAGCTGGTCATTGTTTGGAGGGTGCAGATAGATGAAGAAGGAAAGGTTCTGCCAAAGCTGGACCTTCTCCCCAAAGCACCACAGCGAGGTAGGTAGGGGCCTGGCGGGGGGTATGTGTAAGGACTTCTTACTATGTCCAAAAGGCACTGGCTTCTGTCATCTGGTTTTCAGGGCAAGAATCAAAAGTTGAACCTCTCAGTGTATTGTTTGTATCAGTTTATCAGTAATCAGAAAGCAGAGGCAAGGAGGGACTGTTTCCTTCCCACTTTGCATCACTACAGTCATCAGGCGGGAAGAAGGGAGGGTCTCAGCCAGCTTGCTCTCCCTGCAGCCCTGGAGCTGGACCGGAACCGAGTCCTGGAGACTGCACCTCTCAGCTTCCGAGCCCTGCTGGGCACACTGGGCATTGAAGCCACTCTCGAGAGCCTGATAAAGTCGCTCTGCACAGCGGACTCCAACTAGTTCCCAGCAAACACGCAGGTGGGTGACCATCTTCTACATAAGTAGTTGCTGTCTTGCACAGAGAAACGACACCTTTAGGACACGTTGTGCAGTTTCAGCACATTCTATATAATCTGTCAGAACGTGGAAAATAGACACAGCTATTGGAATACAATATGCCAGACCAGCAGCATGTACAGTGTTTAGGGGGCACCTGGCGGGCTCAGTTGGGGGGAGCGTGCAACTCTTCATCTCAGGGTCGTGAGTTCAAGCCCCGTGTTGGGGGTATAGAATACTAAAAAAATAATAAACTTTCTCAAAAGTTAAACTTATTTTTAAAATAATAATAGAAATGTCCATTCTTCGATTTGGGAGAGTGGTTGGTCCCTCTCACCAAGTCTGAGAGTGGAGGCGCCCTGGAGGTCAGCCCTCCCCTTGCCACCGTGCCCTGTAGAGTAGAACTCACTCTTCTTGGTCTTCACATCAAAGTGCAGCAGTAAACTTTAAAAATGCAGTATCATAGACTTGATCCCCCTCCACCCCATGCCCCAGGCAGCACTGGCCTCAGCGGCCCCATTTAAAAGGTTAGAAGGGGTAGAAACATTCCTTGAAACCAATCAGGGAAGGGGCCCGCACTGCAGTGTGAGGCAGAGACCACACAGGGCAGGACCTTATCGGTCCCCACATGGATACTAGTGGTTTCAGCTAGGACAGGCCTCAGAAGTGGCCCAACTGACCTCCTTGCAGGGCCGGGGTCCTGTGCACACCCACACTATCTCAGGCCGAAACAACACAGATGCTTCTGTTCACAGGTGTCCCTGCAAGGGGTGTCTCCACAGCCCCCCAATGCTCATGGATGAGACGCGTGTCATTTGAATATCTTTCTGAACCTCTGAGGAAGAAGTAAATGTTAGGACAAAGCTGAATAAATTCTAGGAGAGCTGGCTTGATTCCAACAAGTATAATTCTCAAGTTATCACAAAATTCCCCACAAAAATTTACAATCAGCAAAATATTATTTTTCACGTAGCATTTTCATACAATTCTGTGGTTTTGCTATTATAATCTTATGTTACAATAAACCTTCATTAGTCCCTCAAAACGATGATATAAATAATCTGTACAACCTACCATAGAATAAAAAACCAAAGCCAAGATTCCCCACAGTTTTCTTAGCAGCCGGGCACACTATGGTAACCCCAACGAGAACCCTCTCGGTGCCAGCCAGGAGTCGCTCATCTCGCGGGAGCAGGGAGCACGCCCCGCTGACCCTGGCAGAGCTGGCGGCTCCCCCGAGGCGCAGAATGCCTGGCGCGCAGCTGCACGTGGCACAGAACGCCTCAACTCAAGTTAAAGTCAGCGCTCACGTGAGTGGTGTCGGCCCCTGACCTGAGTCCTGTGCTCCCTGACGACCCTGTACAGAGTGGTGGCTGTGGCACCGCCACAGAGTCCGCACAGCTCAGGACCCACCTCCGCACTGGCCACCCATCCCTCTCTGCGGCAGAGAGCCCCCTAAACCTGTGCTGATCGGGGGCTTGCACAGAAAAAGTGACCATGTAACTCAGCTGGGAAAGTTCCAGTAGTATCCATGTTTTCTTTCAAGTCCAACTGTAAGATGTACGCGACCATTCAAGTTTTCTATGTTAGAGTCTGGTGGCAGGAGATCCAAACCTTGGGTCTTAAGGCTTTTACATCAGAGATTAGATACCCGCCCTGGCTGGGGAGGAGCAGCAGCCCAGAGCAGAAGGTGTGGGGGCACCGCACGCAGCAGCGCTCAGGTTGGACACTCCTCATCCTCGACGGTGTTTCTACTGACCTTCCATTCAGGGTCTTCCAGATGCAGCCCCACCTGAACAGGTGGTTAAAAAGCAAAACATTCACAGCCAAAGGTCACCCAACACAACAGAAAACCGCTCTCATTCAGCCTGCACATTCCATGTTCAAGTTTCCAAGACCCCACAGGAAGCGCCTAGACCTTATGGAGAACTAACGTGCAGTCCTCACTTTCCTTGTACCTGGTCGACATCACAGATGCATCTTTGGCGTGTACAGTCTTTGAATAGAAGTTGACTATCTTGCCATCCAGTTTGTACTGGTGAGGAATGCTCTCATAGGGCTTGAGGTCCAGGTCCAGCACAGACACGGAGAAAGCAAACCTGGATCTCGATGAAGGGACGACGGGCCTTTGCTCGGAGCTGAAAGTGAATGAGCAGTTTCAGGACACATGAACCCCAAATCCTCAGCCTGCTCTGACACCCGCCGCTGCATGGACTGGCAGGTATCCCCCAGTCCCTGGGGCACTTGACCAGGACTCAGCAATCATTAACCCTTAGAGAAAGGAGAAAGTCGACCTGGTCTTTCCTCAACTCAGTGGAGCAGACTTCCCTTCACCCACCTTTTCCCATATCTGGTGAGAAGCCCGTGTTCTCTGAGGCTCTTCACATTTGGAAAGAACGCTCTGATTTCATGCTTTAGTCTCAAATCTAATCTGCAGGGTTTGATGTTTTGTTTTTAAGGCTTAGTTTTGTGGGTTTTCTAAACATCAGAAGTAGTCATGTGCTTATAACAGAAAATGAACAATTATATTAAAACCAGCCACTCTGAGGCTAATCGTGAATTTTGTACTAAAATTCCTATGCCATCTATACCCACTCAGCTTTCAGAGTGCTTGGTAATATCGTGTTATCCAGCAACTGGCTAAATATATAAGAGCTCAGCGTAGCCCAAGAAAAATACGAGTCCTCGTTTCCCCATGCTTACTACTCTTCTAGATTTAGAAAGCATCTTAAAACAGCATGAATTTCAAAAGCTGCCTGGGAGGGGAATGAACATGGTCCCGTTCTGATGAAACTAATCAAGGCTGAGACTCCCACTTAACTCCTGGCCCAAAATACCCTCTGTAGGGAGAAGGGGGCCCTGGCTCAGCTGCTGGGTCATGGCAGCTCCCTCCCAAATAGCAGTGAAGGTCCCATTTTTAAGGCCTGAGCTCCAGGCGGCGGGGCCAGGAAAGCAGCTCTCTGGCCCCCAGCAGGTTTCCCATGACCGAGCTGGCACCTGACATGGGCATCGCTCGGCATACGGGCTGCCTGGGTCTGTGTCTAGCACAAGCTCCGGGGAGCCCAGGGCGCAGCTCCAGCGCCCAAACACTCCCGCGCTGTACCCCGGGACTCGTGGGACAGGCATCCCCGCCCCGTCTGCGTCTGCATCTGCCAAGCAGCCGGCCAGCCCTGCACATTCCTGAGTGCGCGCCTGTTTCAGGAAGGGCAGTGGGTGACATCCGCATGCTTCTGTCATCAGACAAGGCGGCTCAATCCAGTGAACACGCACTGCAGCCACATCCTCACGGGATCCCAGGGGCCCTCAATTACACAGAACAGCCTTTTTGTATTTCAGTTACACCCTATGAACATCCCTCTGTGTTTCCTATCCGCTCTGTGCCTGCCAGGGAGCCGCAGTCCTGGGAATGTTTAGTTCAAAAGCATCTGAGAAATGGGTGGCTGGCAGCCAATGATAAGGTCATCTTGACCCGGGAACACGTCAGAAGAATGTGGAACATTCCACAAACACTGTGTGTGGGGTTTAGCACCCTGAGAATCAATGCTGAAGACGCCATCTAATTAGCAAAAGAAGATTATCAGGTTCATCCTGAATTCCTAAAAAAAGGCAGAGGAGGGGACCAGACAAGGATAATAACGTCCAGGGAGAACTGCTGTCCACAGGTGTGGGAGGGCCATGAAGGCCGCCATACAGGGACCCGGTGGGGTATCCGCAGCTTCTCGGGCCTCCAAGCCTCAGTGGGCACGTGGGGCCTTGAGAGAAAGGAATTTGTAACACAGGATCCAAGCTGCTCCCAAGTCTTTGGAGTATTTTCTTAGAAAATGATGATAATCTCTAATAGGACAATCTTTTTAAGTTATTCTTTGTAAATGTCTTTCCAACCGCATCACAAGCTTCGAGAGAGCAGCAGTAATTAGCAAGCCATGCTGAGTCACTAGGTGTCCTGTAGCCCGAGGACATAAGCCTATCAGCAGAAGTGGCCCTGCCAGGGCGCCCTAACTGCAGGGACATGAGCACGGGGCACGCAGCAGGCAGCTTACCTTGCATCCTGCAGGCAGGGCGAGAGCGCGATCATGATGGAGCAGTCCTTCGCAGTCATGGCCACCCGGTACTGCTGAACCTACGGGGGATGGGGAGGTCAGCTCCAGCACTGCCCCCCCATCCCATGCACCCGGTACGGTCCAGGAACCAGCTACAGGCCCGGGGGTGAGTGGAGGAAGGCCCAGGCCAGCCCCGCCCTCTCACTGCAGGTAGCACGGGGACCCCAAGTCCAAACACTAGCATGCAGGCTCGTCTTCGCAAGGCAGCCAGTCTGCTGTCTGGGCTCGCTCTGTTCCACACATGACCGGTGAGGCCTGCTCAGGTCACACAGCCACTGTCAATGATGCTGTGTGGAAGGCGGCCAGGTTTGGTGTGAACTCACTTCACCCCCAGAGAGACCCACAACCAGCCTGCTCAGCACAACCAGTGATGGCAAGGCTGAAACCCAGGCACTGTGGTTCTCAACACGGGGCTTAAGCACATGCTTGCACCAGCCGGCAACCATGTGTGCCAGGGCCACTGGCGCACACCACACACAGCGTGCTCTGGGGGAACCAACTTGTGAGGCCCTGTGTGCCCACCTGCACAGCAGACACACAGAGAGGTTCTGGAAAGCGTCACCTCAGTGTACAGTTTGAGGCATTTCCCCCCCCTTTCTTTGATGTCTTATATTATTAATTGAGTTTTTTAGACTGAATAGCTCTCACTTTTACAAAAATAATTACAAAAAAGGAAATGGGCCTTACAAGTTGTCTGTGGCCTCAACATCATGTGCTGACAGATCAGTCTCACCTGCCCTGTAGCCCTTTACTCTGAGTCCCAGCCCAAGAAAATGTCCAGTTCCCACCTTCTCTATGCACAACCATGCAGGGCACCTCAGGCCGGCTGGTGGCTTTTTCAGGGCTCCCAAAACCTATTCTACACTCAGTTCATTTGGCTAAGAAATCAGGTTATTTCACAAAACACACAAAAAATTCAGTCCAAACGAATTAAAGTGATAAACAAAGACAAGCCAGAAAAGACTAACAGATCCAAATTCCCAAAGATGAAAACTATCTAGAGAATACCATCCTAATACCAGTGTGGAAGACAATTATGGTCATCAATTATAGATGATCAGCACCAAGGCCAAATGTTTCCTAAAACTGAGGAAAGACATCAAGCCACAGACTGAAGAGTGACTCCAAAAAAATAGTTATACACGTCACCAAACACTTAAGAATGAGTCACAAGCAGACCAATATAAAGGAAATGTTAAAGTTTACTCTTCAGACAAGATCATTCTAGATAAAAGCTCCAGGATGCAGGGCAGAATGAAGAGCAAACCAAGAGAGGCATCTGTGGGTAAAAGGACACTGACCCTATAAGATGGCAGTAACATCTCCTTGAGTTTAAAACAATAGAATACAGGGGCACCTGCTCAGCAGGGAGCCTGCTTCTCCTCTGCCTGCCTCTATGCCTGCTTGTGATCTCTATCTCTGTCAAATAAATAAAATCTTTAAAAAAAAAAAAGCAACAGAATACACAGCAATAGGATTTAAGTCAGGATGAGAGTAAAACATACTCTAAGAATTTTTGCACTGTCCAAAAAGAGAGTGAAGGTACTAGGCATTAGACTTTCAGTCTAAGTCAAATAAGTCAACTGCTTGCTGCAAAGGTTAGGATAACAACTAAGAAAAGCAAAAGACTCTGTAACTTCCAACAGAGTGGGGAAATGGAATGATAAAAATACCCAATAGATTCTAAAAGAGAAGAGGAAAAAAAAAAACCCTAATACAACAGGTAGTAAAGATTAAACCCAAGTATACATCCACAGAATATCAGAAAGGATAAAAAACCAATCCATAAATGCAAAGACAAAGATCAAAAACAGAAGAATAAAAGAAGAAAGTGCAAGTGTTAACCAAAAGAACCTACAGACCTTATGCTAGTATCACACAAAGGAAACTTTAAGGTAATACCAGAGATAAACACAGTGAAAATTGTAAATGACACTTGAAAATGAAAAATTAGATTTACCAGGAAGGTGTAACAATTTTAAGGCACCTGACAATATAGCCATAAAATAAATAACAGAAAATTCCACATTTATGTAAAACTTCAAAACATCCTTCTTTTGAAAGAAGCAGACAGTAAAATAAGGTCATAGAGAATCTGAACGCAATTAATCTGACCTAATGGGAAGACAAAAAACATTGCACCCAACAATTTGAGAAGACACCTTTTTTAAAGTATGCACAGAAGCATTTTCCAAATAAACTGATCTATAAAGCAAATAATAATACATATCAAAGGATCAAAAGCCAATCTCAAATTTCAAAAGACCATATGGACTGCGTTCTCTGACCATAATGCAATGTTGCTAGTAATACAGAAAAGATAATGGGAATTTCCATGTATTTGGTAATTCATTTCCTTCTAAATACTCACATGAGTCAAAGGAGAAATCTTAATAGTAATCAGAGCATATATTTTAAA
The DNA here is from genome assembly GCA_028646535.1 of Procyon lotor. Lineage (NCBI taxonomy): Eukaryota > Metazoa > Chordata > Mammalia > Carnivora > Procyonidae > Procyon > Procyon lotor. The sequence goes on along the minus strand of CM053615.1, from coordinate 2,835,620 downwards.
TGAATGGTGTTGAAAATACAGCTTGTAGAATATAGGTAAAACAACGTTTACCAAAAAGATATATAGTATTAAATACACGTTTTAGGAAAAAAAAAAAAAAAAAGCCTTAAACTTAATTAGATAAGCATATCAGAAGTTATATGAAGAACAAATTATCCAAAAAAGAGCAGGAAAGGAAAACAATGCAGAAATTACTGAAATATGAAAGAATCATACAGTATACTAAAGGATCGTAAGTTAATTTTTATAAAATCAACAAAAATGATACACTTTGTAGGATGGATTAAGAAAGAAAACAGACGTCAAGGAATAAAAGGGCATTTTCAGATCTTATAGAACATTAAAAGTTAAAAGAATATAATCAATAAACTGTATACAAAAATTTTGAAATTTTAGATGAAACAAATTTCCAGAAAGATATGTTGCTAAAATTGACAAGAGAAGAAAATCTGAAACTGAGATCCTAATTTATAATTTTTCTTCAAAGGCAATTATGGGCCCAGATGATTTTACCAGTGGTTCTACAAAACATTTAAGGAAAAAAAATAATACAATTCTTACTTGACCTCTTCCAGAGAACCAGAAAATGAGCAAACATTCTTCAAATGTTTTTTATGAGGCAGGCATACCCTTGATATCAAGACCTAACAAAGACATTACAAAAAAATCACATCACTCATAAACATATATGCAAAAGAAACACTAAACAAAATACTGGGAAACCAAATATATAAAAATAAATCGCTGTAAAAATTGTACAGTTAACCACATTAACAGAAAATAGAAAAGTCATATGATCATCCAATAGAAATAGAAAAGGCATTGATAAAATTCAACTATCTACTGCTGAGAAAATCTTAACAAATTAGGAACAGACTGGAACATCGCTAATTTTTGACTTATTTATTTAAAAAATAAGTAAAACAAATCCCCCAAAAAACCTACTACAAGAAACAACTTACTTAGTGGTAAAATGGTTTCTCTGAGAATGGGAACAAGACGAGAATTCCCACTGTCATAAATAAACTATATGCAGTTAAGCACAACAAAATAAGGAAAAGGCCTAAGGATCAGAAAGCAAAAAATCAAATTCATAGACAATATGATTCTATACAACAAAAATTCAAAAGCTATAAGGGAATAGGGGCACCTGGGTAGCTCAGTGGGTTAAAGCCTCTGCCTTTGGCTCAGGTCATGATCCCAGGGTCCTGGGATCAAGCCCCACATCGGGCTCTGCTTGGTGGGAAGCCTGCTTCCCCCTCTCTCTCTGCCTGCCTCTCTATACTTGTGATCTCTCTGTGTGTCACACAAATAAATAAAAATCTTTAAAAGAAAAAAAAAAGCTATAAGGGAATAGAATCAGTGAGTTTAGGGCACCTGGGTGGCTTAGTCGGTTAAGAGGCTGACTTTGGCTCAGGTCCCGCATGAGGCTTCCCACTCAGTGGTGAATACACTTCTCCCTCTCCTGCAGCCCCCCTGCCATGCTTTCTCTCTGAAATAAATAAAGTCTTTTAAAAAATCAATTGCAGGGACACCTGGGTGGCTCAGTCAGTTAAGTGTCTGCCTTTGGCTCAAGTCAGTGGGACTGAGTCCTGCATTGGCCTCCTTGCTAAGCAAGGAGCCTGCTTCTCCCTGTCTGCCACTTCCCTGCTTGTGCTCTCTCTCTCTCTCTCTCTCTCTCTGACAAGTAAATAAATAAAATCTTAAAAAAAAAAAAGTGCATTCCTATATGTCCACAGCAAACATTTTAAAATGAAAAATTTTTTAAGACTTAAATTTTATTTTAGAAACGGAGAGTGAGAGAAAACACGTGCACAAATGTGGGTATGGAAAAGAGGGATAGGGACAAGCAGACTCCCTGCTGAGCATGGAGCCCAATGCAGAGCTCAATCTCAGGACCCTGAGATCATGACCTGAGCTCTAACCAAGAGTCAAACACTTAACCAACGGAGATAACCAAGTGCCACTAAAATGAAGTTTTTTAAAAGATACCATTTATATCCAAAACCACCAAATATGTGAGAATAAATCTAATAAAATATAAGACCTCTAAAGAAAGCCCTAAAATGTTTTTATTAGTTTTTTTAAGATTTTATTTATTCGAGAGTGGGAGAGAGAGCACGAGCAGGGGGCAGGGGGAGAGGGAGAAGCAGACACCCTGATGAGCAGGGAGCCCAATGCAGGACTCGATTCCAGGACCCTGGGATCATGACCTGAGCCAAATGCAGACAACCAACTGAGCCACCCAGGTATCCCTGTTTTTATTAGTTTTCAAGTAACACCTAAAATAATAGAAAATTCCCATGTTGGAAGACTCGGTATTATATAGCTGTCAACTCCAATTGTCATTTTAGTGCCAAACCAATCATAATCTCAACAGGTTTGTTATTGCTTTTCCTTGTAGAACTGAACAAGTTGATTCTAAGATTAATGTATACAAGCAAGAAGTCCAAGGAAAAATCCAAGGATCCAAGTTAAGAAGACCCACAGAAAAAGACAATCTTGAAGAAGAAGGTATAAGGATTTGCTCTACTGGGTATCAAGGCTTGTTCTGACTCTCTAGTGATCAGGATAATCCCTGAGACTCTGGGAAAATTCCATATGAAAGTAAAAGAAAACCTGACCTCATGCCTTTCCCACCAAATATGATAGGCAAAACAATAAAGGTTTCTAAAATACTTGTAGGACCGTAAGATAGATAAAGACTTACTAAAAAGGAAAAAGATGTAAATTAAACTATCTTAATTATGAACTTCCTTTCTTAAAAGACTCCACTGAGAGAGTAAAGCAGCTAGTTAAGGAGTAGAGGAAGACACCAGTATCACTTATATCTGACAGTGGGCTATCTAGAATACATAAAGAACTCCTTCAAATCAATTAAAAAAAAAAAATCCTACAGAAACTTGGCAAGAGACTTCACACAAAAGAAAAAACAGATGGCCTATAAACATATGAAAAGGTGTTTAATCTCATCACCATAAAAAGCAAACACTACAGTCACCAGAATGGCTTAAAATTAAAAGACCCACAACCAAGTGGTAGAGAGGCTGAGGAGCAATGGGAACTACTCTAGCCAGTTGTAGGGAATACAAGTAGGCAACTGTTTTGCAATGTCTTCTAAAGTTAATATGCTCATATCTCTGGCCCAGAAATTCCACTCCTGGGAATATATCCAAGAGAAATGTGTGACATGTTCAGCAAGATATCTGCATAAGAATGTTTACAGAAGCTTTATTCATAACAACCCAAAATAGGGAACAACCCAAACGTCCAACAGTAAATAGATAAATTGTGGTACATCTATTCAATGGATTGCTATAAAGTAATGCAAGTATGGAAATGCATGCAATAACATTACTGAATCTTATAAATAGTAGATAGAGTTTTGTTTTGTTTGTTTTTTCTAAAAAAAAAGGACACCTGGGTGGCTGAGTCGTTAAACATCTGCCTTTGATCAGGTCACGATCCCAGGGTCCTGGGATCGAGCCCTGCGTCAGGCTCCCTCCTCAGCGAGAAGCCTGCTTCTCCCTCTCCCACTCCCTCCGCTTGTGTTCCCTCTCTGTGTCTCTGTCAAATAAAAAAAAAAAAAAAAAAAAAAAGATTCCATATATAAAGTTCAAAACCAAAACAAACCAAACTATAAGAATATAAATCAACACAATAGTTAATTCTG
>CM053615.1:2808019-2831447 GCA_028646535.1 Procyon lotor | reverse complement strand
CTAGCTGGGCTTAAAAAAGCATGGAAGATATTAGAGAATCCCTCTCTGGAGAAATAAGAGAACTAAAATATAACCAAGTTGAAATCAAAAAAGCTATTAATGAGGTGTAATAAAAAATGGAGGCTCTTACTGCTATGATAAATGAACAGAAGAGAGAATTAGTAATATAGAAGAACAAGTTATAGGGACTAAAGAAGCTGAGGAAGAGACAAACAACTACTAGACCATGAGGGGAGAATTCGAGAGATAAGTGATACCATAAGACAAATCAATATTAGAATAATTGGGATCCCAGAATAATAAGAAAGAGAGGGAGGCTGAAGGTATACTGGAGCAAATTTTAGCAGAGAATTTCCCTAATATAGTGAAGGGAACAAGCATCAAAATCTAGGAGGCATAGAGAACCCCCCTCAAAAATCAATAAAAATAGGTCCATACCCCCATCATCTAATAGTAAAACTTACAAGTTTGAGTGACAAAGAGAAAATCCTGAAAGTAGCTCTGGACAAAAGATATTTAATACACAATGGTGGAAATAATAGTTTGGCGGGGCACCTGGGTGGCTCAGTGGGTTAAAGCCTCTGCCTTCAGCTCAGGTCATGATCTCAGGGTCCTGGGATCAAGCCCTGCATCCGGGTCCCTGCTCAGCAGGGAGCGTGCTTCCCCCCCCCCCGCACACCTGCCTCTCTGCCTACTTGTGATCTCTCTCTGTCAAATAAAATCTTTTATACACACACACACACACACACACACACACACACGTGTATATATATATATTAGATTGGCAAAAGACCTATCCACAGAGACCCAGCAGGCCAGAAAGGATTGGCATGATATATTGAGAGAACTAAACAAGAAAAATATGCAACCAAGAGTACTATATCCCGCTAGTATGTCACTGAAAATAGAAAGAGATATAAAAACCTTCCAGGACAAACAAAAATTAAAAGAATTTGCAAACACCAAACTGGCTCTGGCTCTACAGGAAATACTGAAAGGGCTCCTCTAAGCAAAGACAGAGCCTAAAAGGAAGATAGACCAGAAAGGAACAGAGACAATATACAGTAACAGTCACCTTACAGGCAATACAATGTCACTAAATTCATATCTTTCAGTAGTTACCCTGAGTGTTAATGGACTATATGCCCCAATCAAAAGACACAGGTTATCAGAATGGATTAAAAAACAAGACCTACTGATATACTATGAACAAGAAACTCATTTTAGACCCAAAGACATCTCCAGATTTAAAGGGAGGGGGTGGAAACAATTTATCACGCTAATGGACATCAAAGGAAAGCTGGGGTGGCAATCCTTACATCACATAAATTCGATTTTAAGCCAAAGACTATAATAAGTGATGAGGAAGGACACTGTATCGTACGTGTCTTTCCAACAATTTCTAACAATTTTATTTTTATTTTTTATTTTTTAAGATTTTATTTATTTGACAGAGAGAAACACAGTGAGAGAGGGAAAACAAGCAGAGGGAATGGTAGCAGGAGAAGCAGGCTTCCTGCCGAGCAGGGAGCCCGATGTGGGGCTCGATTCCAGGACCCTGGGATCATGACCCGAGCAGAAGGCAGACGCTTAACGACTGAGCCACCCAGGCGCCCCAATTCCTAACAATTTTAGATATCTATTCCCTAACATGGGAACAGCCAATTATATAAACCAATTAATAACAAAATCAAAGAAACAGATTAACAATAATACAGTAATTGTAGGAGACTTTTAACACCCCCTTAACTGAAATGGACAGATCATCTATGCAAAAGATCAACAAGGAAATAAAGGCTTTTAATGATACACTGGACCAGATGGACACCACATATACATTTAGAACATTCCATCCCAAAACAGCAGAATACACATTCTTCTCTAGTGCACATGGAACATTCTCCAGAAGAGATCACATCCTTAGTCACAAATCAGGTCTCAACCAGTACCAAAAGATTGGGATCATTCCCTGCATATTTTCAGAACTCAATGCCATGAAACTACAACTCAATCACAAGAGGAAGGTTGGAAAGAACTCAAATACATGAAGGCTAAAGAGGATCCTGCTAAAGAATGAATGGGTTAACCAGGAAATTAAAGAATTTTAAAAATTCATGGAAATAAATGAAAATGAAAACACAACGGTTCAAAATCTTTGGGACACAGCAAAGACGGTCCTGAGAGGAAAGTATATAGCAATACAAGCCTTTCTCAAGAAACAAGAAAGGTCTCAAGTACACAACCTAACCCTATACCTTACGGAGTCGGAGGAAGAACAGCAAAAAAAGCCTAAACCCAGCAGGAGAAGAGAAATAATAAAGATCAGAGTAGAAATCAATGAAATAGAAAACAAAAGAACAGTAGAACAAATCAACAAAATTAGGAGCTGGTTCTTTGAAAGAATTAATAAGATTGATAAACCCCTGGCCAGACTTATCAAAAAGAAAAAAGACCCAAATTAAAATCACGAATGAAAGAGGAGAAATCGGGGCGCCTGGGTGGCTCAGAGGATTAAAGCCTCTGCCTTCGGCTCGGGTCATGATCCCAGCGTCCTGGGATCGAGCCCCACATCGGGCTCTCTGCTCGGCAGGGAGCCCGCTTCCTCCTCTCTCTCCGCCTGCCTCTCTGCCTACTGTGATCTCCCTCTCTCTGTGAAATAAATAAATAAATAAATAAATAAATAATCTTAAAAAAAAAAGAAAGAAAGAGGAGAAATCACAACCAACACCAAATACAAACAATTACAAAAACATATTATGAGCAACTATACACCACCAAATTAGACAATCTGGAAGAAATGATGCATTCCTAAAGACACATAAACTACCAAAACTGAACCAGGAAGAAATAGAAAACCTGAACAGACCCATAACCAGTACGGGAGATTGAAGCATCAAAAATCTCCCAACAGGGGCGCCCGAGTGGCTCAGTGGCTTAAAGCCTCTGTCTTCGGCTCAGGTCGTGATCTCAGGGTCCTGGGATCGAGCCCCGCATCGAGCTCTCTGCTCAGCAAGGAGCCTGCTTCCTCCCCCCTCTGTCTACTTGTGATCTCTCTCTCTGTCAAATAAATAAAATCTTAAAAAAAAAAAAAAAAATCTCCCAATAAATGAGAACCCAGGGCCAGATGGCTTCCCAAGGAAATTCTACCAAACATTTAAAAAATTAACACCTATTCTCCCGAAACTGTTCCAGAAAATAGAAATGGAAGAAAAACCTCCGAACTCATTTTATAAGGGCAGCATTACCTTGATCCCAAAACCAGACAAAGACCCCATCAAAAAGGAGAATTACAGACCAATATCCTTGATGAACACAGATGCAAAAACTCTCACCAAAATACTAGCCAACAGGATCCAACAATACATTCAAACGATTATTCACTATGATCAGTGGGATTTATTCCTGGGCTGCAAGGTTGGTTAAACATCTTCAAATCAATCAATATGATACATTAATAAAAGAAAGAACAAGAACCATATGATACTCTCCATAGATGCTGAAACAGCATTTGACAAAGTACAGCATCCTTTCTTGATCAAAACTCTTCACAGTGTAGGCATAGTGGGTACATACCTCAATATCATCAAAGCCATCTGTGAAAAACCCACAGCAATAATCATTCTCAATTGCAAAACACCAAGAGCTTTTCCACTAAGGTCAGGAAAATGGCTGGGATGTCCACTATCTCCACTGCTATTCAACACAGTACTAGAAGTCCTAGCCTTAACAGTCAGACAACGAAAAGAAATAGCATCTGAATCAGCAAAGAAGTCGAACTCTCACTCTTTGCAAATATGATACTTTATGTGGAAAACCCAAAAGACTCCACTCCAAGGCTGCTAGAACTCATACAGGAATTCAGTAAAGTTGTCAGGATATAGAATCAATGCACAGAAATCAGCTGCATTTCTATACACAAACAGCAAGACAGAAGAAAGAAATTAAGGAGTCAATCCTATTTACAATAGCATCCAGAACCATAAGATACCTAGGAATAAACCTAAGCAAAGAGACAAAGAATCTGTACTCAGAGAACTATAAAGTACTCATGAAAGAAATTGAGGAAGGCATAAAGGAATGGAAAAACATTCCATGTTCATGGATTGGAAGAACAAATATGGTGAAAATGTCTATGGTACCTAAAGCAATCTACACATTTAACACAATCCCTATCAAAATACCATCAATTGATTTCAAAGAAATGGAACAAATAATCCTAAAATTTATATGGAGCCAGAAAAGACACCCAATAGCCAGAGGAATGTTGAAAAAGAAAACCGAAGTAGCATCACAACTCCAGACTTCAAGCTTTATTACAAAGCTGTAATCATCAAGATAGTATGGTACCAACACAAAAACAGACACACAGATCAATGGAACAGTATAGAGAGCCCAGAAATGGACCCTCAACTCTATGGTCAACTATCTTCAATAAAGCAGGAAAGAATGTCCAATGGAAAAAAGACAGTCTCTTCAACAAATTGTGTTGGGAAAACTGGACAGCCACATGTAGAAGAATGAAACTGGACCGTTTCCTTACACCACACACAAAAATAGACTCCAAATGGATGAAAGACCTCATTGTGAGACAGGAATCCATCAAAATCCTTGAGGAGAACACAGGCAGCAACCTCTTCAACCTCATCCACAGCAACTTCTTCCTAGAAACATCACCAAAGGCAAGGGAAGCAAGGGCAAAATGAACTATTGGGGCTTCATCAAGATCAAAACCTTTTGCACAGCAAAGCAAACAGTCAACAAAACCAAAAGACAACTGACGGAAGGGGAGAAGATATTTGCAAATGACATATGAGATAAAGGGCTAGTATCCAAAATCTATAAAGAACTTATCAAACTCAACACCCAATGAACAAATAATCCAATCAAGAAATTGGCAGAAGACATGAGCAGACATTTCAGCAAAGACGACATCCAAATAGCCAACAGACTCATGAAAAAGTGCTCAACATCACTCGGCATCAGGGAAATACAAATCAAAACCACAGTGAGATACCACCTCACACCAGTTAGAATGACTAACAAGTTAGGAAACAACAGATGTTGGCGAGGATGCGGAGAAAGGGGAACCCTCCTACACTGTTGGTGGGAATGCAAGCTGGTACAGCCACTCTGGAAAACAGTATGGAGGTTCCTCAAAAAGTTGAAAACAGAGCTACCCTACGACCCAGCAATCGCATTACTGGGTATTTACCCTAAAGATACAAATGTAATGATCCGAAGGGGCACATGCACCTCAATGTTTATAGCAGCAATGTCCACAATAGCCAAACTATGGAAAGAACCTAGATGCCCATCAACAGATGAATGGATAAAGAAATGGTATATATATACAATGGAATACTATGTACCCATCAAGAGAAACGAAATCTTGCCATTTCCAACGATGTAGATGGAGCTAGAGGGTATCATGCTAAGCGAAATAAGTCAATCAGAGAAAGACAATTATCATATGAGCTCTCTGATATGAGGAATTTCAGAGGTAGGGTGGAGGGTAGGAAGGGAAAAATATGAAACAAGATGGGATTGGGAGGGTGACAAATCCTAAGAGACTCTTAATCTCACGAAACAAACATGGTTGCTGGAGGGGGCAGGGGGGAAGGATAGGGTGGCTGGGTTATGGACATTGTGGAGGGTATGTGCTATGGTGAGTGCTATAAAATGTGTAAACCTGATGATTCACAGACCTGTACCCCAGGGGCAAATAATGCATTATACGCTAATAAAAAGGAAAACAAAATAGTATCATCAGACCTATAACAAATAGAGACTGAACTGGGCATCAAAACACTAACTACTACAAAGAAAAGGCCGCGATGGGTTCACTATTGAATTGTTTCAAATATTTAAAGAATAATTAATATCAATCCTTCTCAAAACCCTCCAAGAAGTATGAGGCTGGAACATTCTCAGCCACTTGACAATGCCATTATTATCTGATACCAAAATCAAAAAAGACATCATAAAAAATGCAAAACTAGAGACCAGCATCTCTTGAACACAATAATCCTCAACAATATAACAGCAAACTGAATCTAGGAACATATACAAAGGATCATACGCCATGACCAAGTACAACTTATACCAAGAATGTGAGGTTGGTTTTAACATCCAAAAACAAATCAATGTAATATTCCATCCTACAAAATAAAAAAAACTTTTTTAAAGATTTTTTTATTTATTTGACAGACAGAAACACAGCGAGATAGGGAACACAAGCAGAGGGAATGGTAGCGGGAGAAGCAGGCTTCTTGCCGAGCAAGGAGGCCAATGTGGGGCTCGATCCCAGGATCCTGGGATCATGACCTGAGCCGAAGGCAGACGCTTAACAACTGAGCCACCCAGGCGCCCCTACAAAATAAAATTTTTAAAAAATCACAAACATGATAATCTCAATTGTGGCAGAAAATATATTTGATAAACTCTAACATGCCTTCTTAATAAAAACACTCAACAAATTAGGAAAAGAAACAACCTGATAAAGGATATATATGAAAAACCCAGAGCTAACATCATACATAATGATGCAAGACTGAACACTGTCCCAACAAGACCAGGAACAAATCAGGACGTCTGTTCTTGCAACGTCTATTCCAAACTATACCGAAGATTCTAGCTAGGACAGCTATGCAAGAAAAAGAAAAGGTATCCAAATTGGAACAAAAGAAAACTATCTCTATTCACAGATGATCTTGTATAGAGGGAATTCTAAGGAATCAACTAAAAATCTATTAGAACTAATAAAGGAACAGCAAGGTTGCAAGCTACAAGATCAACATACAAAAACAAACTAATTTTTTTTTAAAGATTTTATTTTATTTATTCAACAGAGAGAGAGAAGACAGCGAGAGAGGGAACACAAGCAGCAGGAGAGGGAGAAGCAGACTCCCTGCGGAGCAAGGAGCCCATGCAGGGCTCAATCCCAGGACTCTGGGATCGTGACCCAAGCCAAATGCAGACGCCTAACGACTGAGCCACCCAGGAGCCCAACAAGTAACAATCAACTGGTAAACGGAATTAAGAAAAACACATTTAGAACATCGAAAACAATAAAACATTCAGGAATAAACTTAAGAGGCACAAAATGCACACACTGAAAACTACAAATGCCTGTTTAAAGAAAACTGAAGATCTAAGTTGAAAAGCATCCCATGTTAACAAATTGGAAGGCTTACTATTGTAAAGACGGCTATTCTAACTAAAGTGATCTACAGATTCACCACAATCCCTGTCACAATCCCAGCTGGCTTCTTTGTAGAAATTGGCAAGCTGATTCTAAGATTTATATGGAATCACAAGGGGCGCCAAATAGCAAAAACAATCTTGAAAAAGAATAGCAAAGTTGGAAAACTACACTTCCCAATTTCAAAACTTACGAAAAACCAACAGTAATCAAGACAGTACTGGTCTAAGTATAAACATATACACCAGAGGAACACCATTGAGCATCAGAAATAAACCCATACATCTACTTTCAACTGATCTGAACAGGAGTGCCAAGACCATCCAGTGGAGTTTGAAGAACAGTCTTCAACAAATGGTGCTGGGACAACTGGATGTCCTCATGCAAAGAATGAATCTGGAACCCTACGTCAAATCATACACAAAAATTAACTCAGAATGGATCAAAGAACAAAGTATAAGAAATAAAACCATAAAACTCTTAGAAGAAAAGAGGAAAATATTCATGTGTTTGGATTTAGCGATGGATTCTCAGATATGACACCAAAGGCACAAATACAAGGAAAAAAAAATGGATAATTTAAGCCTCGACAAAATAAAAAACGTTTTTGGGGCACCTGGGTGGCTCAGTGGGTTAAAGCCTCTGCCTTCGGCTCAGGTCATGACCTCAGGGTCCTGGGATCGAGCCCCGCATCGGGCTCTCTGCTCAGCAGGGAGCCTGCTTCCCCCTCTCTCTCTGCCTGCCTCTCTGCCTACTTGTGATCTCTCTCCTCTCTGCCAAATAAATAAATAAAATCTTTTTTGAATGAATGAATGAATGAATGAATAAAAACTGTTTTTAGGGGCACGTGGGTGGCTCAGTGAAGCATCTGCCTTCACCTCAGGTCATGATCCCAGCTTCCGGGAACGAGCCCTGTGTGAGGCTCCCTGCCCCATGGAGAGCCTGCTTCTCCCTCTCCCTCTGCCTGCCACTCTGCCTACACTCTGTCTCCTTGTGCTACCTATCTCTGTGTCCAATTAATTAAATCCTTAAAAAAATCAAAAACATTTTTGCATCAAAGGGCATTTTCAGGAAGTAAAAAGACAACTACCAGAATGGAAGAAAATTATTTGCATAGCATATCTGATAAGGGCCCACTTCCCACAATATACAGAATTCTTATAGCTCAGCAAGACAAATTACATCATTTAAAAGTGGGCAAAGGATCTGAGCAGACATTTCTCCAAAGAAGGTATACAAACGGGCAACAAGCACACAAGCACACAAAAAAAATGCTCTTTGTCTTCTGGGAAATGCAGATCACAACAAGATACCACTTTACAACAACCAGGATGACGAAAATCAAACTGATAAGTAACAAGCATCACTGAAAATACAAAGAGGTTGGAACCCTCACACATTGCTGGTAGGAACGTATAATGGAATAGCCACTCTGGAGCTGTCAGGCAGATCCTGATAAAATTAAACATAAGTTAACATTTGACCCAGGAATTCCAAAGTATATACCCAAGAAAAGTAAAAAAAAGTAAAAAAAAAAAAAAAAAAGCAATTCCAAAGTATATACCCAAGAAAAGTAAAAAAAAAAAAAGTAAAAATTTATACACAAATATTTACAGCAGCATTATTCATAATAGCCAAAATGTCCATCCATAATAAATGAATAAAATGTAATCTATCTATAGAATGGAGTATTCCTCAGCAATAAAAAAGGAACAGAGTGTTGATACATGATGCTACGACGCAGATGAACCCTGAGAACGTGCTACGTGAAGGACGCCAGTCCTAACAGGCCAGGGATTGAATGAGGCCCATTATACACCGTGTCTGCAGGAGGCACAGCCAGACACAGACAGGGGCCTGATGGTTGCTTCGGGCTGGCGGGTGGGGAGAAGAGGGGATGACAGCAAAAGAGGGTGGGATTTTTTTTCTGAGGTGGTAAAATCATTCTGAAATTGGTGAAAAATCCCTACGTTACACACTTTCAACAGGTCATTTGTATGGTCTATAAGTTATATCATAATAAACCCATTACAGAAAAAAGGAAACAGGGAAGATTCGAGATGCAAGAACACTGGGCAATACTGTAAACTGTGATTTCAGGAAAAAACAAGACAAGGCAGAATACCCGGCGACAACTGCATGAAAGGTGTGGATGTGGAAGAAAAGACTGGAACAGACCCAGTTCCTTCTGTTGTGTGTCTGCAGTGGCAAAGTCACCGATTAACATGAGACCTCACATGTGCACGGTCAGACTGGACAAGGAACCACTACGGAGGTAGAAAGAGAATGTGCAACTTACAGACCAACAGAGCAGACACACTGGGGCGCCTGGGTGGCTCAGTCGGTTAAGCATCTGCCTTCGGCTCAGGCCATGATCCTGGGGTCCTGGGATCGAGCCCGCCTCGGGCTCCCTGCTCAGTGGAGAGGCTGCTTGTCTTTCTCTGTTTCCGCTGCATCCCTCCCCCGAACCCGCCCCTCTGCTCATGCTCTCTCAAGTAAATCTTTAAAAAAAAAGGCCTGACAAGCAAAAGTAAACAGAGGTCAGGAAACTACAGGCTGGGGGCCAAATCCAGCTCACCACTTGTTTTTGTAGATAGTTTTACTAGAACACAGCTGCACTCCTTGAGGTTTGTCTACGGCTAACCCTGGACTCCAAGGGCACGCTGAGCAGGTGTAACACGGGCCCGCGGTCTGCAAAGTCTAAAGCATCTACTGTCTGGCCCTTTCCAGAACGAGTACGTGGACTCCTGCTGTGGAATCCTACACAACAGACGGCGAGGGTCTCTCTGGGCTGCGGCTTCCCGAGCCTCAAAATAAAGGCAGCAGTCCCTCCTCTCTCATTTCATCAGAGGTACAAGGCTCAGCAAGTTCTTGAAAGGATTCCGTCTACAGCCTCAGGATGTTCTCAACCTGCTCTACCACTTGCCTTCACAACCGCCCTCTTCAGATTCCAGCCACCATTGCCTGAGCCCCTAAAGCAGAGAGGCCGACCCTTACGTTCCCACAGAGGCAGTCCGGAAGGACACGTGGCTGACCGCGGACGTGTGCTGCTTGCGCAGGGGCACGGCCCCGCACGACATGCTCACTGTTCGAACCTTTCATCAGACGGGCCCTTGACCGAGCCTCCCCTAGCGACAGCTTGCAGCAACAGACCATACGGTGACCCGGTCACACGCCACGATCTGATTCCAACCTGTGTGTGTGCGTGCACGAGTGTGGTCACGTGCCAGTCCACACATCCACCAGCACAGTGAAATACACAGCACCCATCATCACCGCGAGGATGTCCTGTGGACCTTATATAGCCACAGCCACCTTCCTTCCTTCCACCACCTCCCTGAATTGCGGCCATCACTCAGCACTCTCCCTTCAAGGACGTCATACAAACAGTCCTACATGTGACCCTTGGGCCTACCTTTTTCACCCCCGCACCGCACCCTGGAGATTCAGCCACCCCTGCTGTGGCTCAGCCCCTCCCCCACGTTTGAGCCGCTGTGGGCCACCTGCTGGGGGGCACTGGGTTGTGTCCAGCGCTTAGGGCTTGTGAGCTCAAGCATTCCCTTCTCTGGGACACCTGCCAGGGGTGAGAGGCCGGCTTGTAGGAGCTGCACAGGCTTAGTTGTGAGAAGCTGCAACTGCTTTCCCAAGTGGTTTCCTGCCTTCCCTCAGCACGGGTGTGGGGCCCATTTCTCCGCATCAGCACCCAGCACCGTCCCGGCACCACCCCAGCCCTGGGCCAGTGTGGTGTTCGGTTTAGCCATTCTGGTGGGTGTAGCAATGGCCTGAGTCTCTTACCACAAGATTATGTTTACATATGAGGTTAAAAACTGAAGTTGAAAAGTAACCCGTGTTTATCTGGTAGCAATTGTGAAAAATAGAGAAACATATTTTAAAAAGTCTTCTGCTTCTCCTGAAAAAAGCAGCAGTGCCATTCCCTAGTCCTACAGCAGCATACCCAAGTTGTAGACAACACAGGGGAGACTGGTGCAAAGACTCCACGTTTGGCTCTCTCCCGACCCTGAGCCCCCCAGAGCATTCCCCACGACCACCTCCGTCCTCTTCCTTGACACTGTGACAGCTGTAGGAAAGGGAGCAGCCCGAGCCAAGTGAGGACCAGGCACAAGGTTGGGACCAGCACAGGTGATCGCCGCCCACTTGCACCCGGAAACCGCCACTCGGCTGGGCGTCCCTCTGCCCCTCGTTCCCTCGAGAGGCTCCCTCACCGCGCCGGTGTTCAGCACAACTGACAGCCCGGTGAAGCCCATGGATCTCTCTCAGAGTAAGATTTTTAAATGCAGAAGATAAACAGCAGAATGACTATATCAAATACCAGAATGGTTTTTTTTTTTTTTTTTTTAGAAAAAATGTGTGACACAGTCCCACACCACAAAACCGCAGGAGTGACGACTAAAGGTAATGGGAGGTGTGTGTAGCCACTACCATGAGAAACAAATAGGTCTGGCTCCCTCAGTGGCCAAGTCGGGGGTCCTGCTGACCCGACAGTGGTTGTCGCCACACTCACAACGGAGAAAACGCTGCACTTCAGAGATTAGTAAAAATAAAGATGTTGTTTTTTTGCTATCCAAGTCCAGTGAACCTCTGACTTCCCACAGAGCAGGACCAGGCCCGGGGGAGCCTCCCACGCAGGGTCATGGGTGGCGTCGGGCCCCCAGCAAGGGCCCCATGCGGAGGGAAGGCTGCTGAGAGGGAAGCGCAGAGCGGCAGCCCTGAGTCCTGGCCGCCCGCACAAGGGTGGGAGAGGCCTGGGTCCAGGCGGGCCAGAAGGAAGGGAGGTCCTCCCTGAGAGCTAAGGTTTTGGGTCACCACCTGCCTGGGCCACTTGAGGGACCCTCAACAGCCATTTTTTTTAACTCCCCAGTTTTTCTGCTTTAAGCCCTAGGGGCAGGTAATGAGAAACGACATGTCTTAGGAAAGCCCCAAGTTGTTAACAGCCTACAGAGCACAAGGTGTTTCCAGAAGGGTCTGCCCACCTTCGTCAGTGCAAACGCCACTGTCCCATCATCCTCAGTCGAAAGATCAAGCAGCTTCTGATAAAACGCTTCATCGTAAGGCCCGTCTATTTGCAACGTTTTTCTGAAAGAGAAAGTACAAAAAAGGATTGCAAAGCTGCCTGGAAACGGCTTCTCAGACTAACAATTTAACGCTCGCACGTCTGTCTTTAAACATCTCAAAGAGCCACCTCTTCCTAACACGAAGCTTTGTTCTAAAGCAACAATTTTAAATGGAGCGTGTGAGCAGGGAGGGGAAGGAGGGCTCCAGGTCAACCTGGCCACGAGTCTGCGGCAGAGACCCCGAAAGAGGACGTCCTGGCGGGGCCAGCGGTGGAGCAGCACTGCCCCCTGCAGGCTCCGCTGACACAGGACAGGAGACCCACGGCCAGCCGGCCCGTCCTGCTGCTCTTCGTCCTGCTGCTCCTCGAAGGCTGGGCCTGGTCCTCCTGCTGGGGTGGCCCCCTTCCCCCATCCCCGTCTTGCCCTCAGGAATGCTCGGGGCCCACTCAGCCTAGCAAGAGCCGGGGTGCCGAGGGCCTGGGCCTCACCTCTCCTCAGGAAACTCCTCCAGGTACCGTTCAACCCGCCGGTACAGAGGGTAGAGGCCTTCGATGTCCAGCAGGTCCAACATCTGCACCTGGAGGGTTTTGTACAGAAGACAGCCCTTCGGTAACCCCGAGCACTCCGGGCTGTTTTTTCCTACCAAGAACATCGGGAAAACAAGAGGTTTACTGTCAAGGACTGCAGAAAGCCTGGGCGTGGGCCAGACCCTGCCTCACGGAGCTGCTGGGGCACGCGGCCGGGCGCCAGAGACAGGCAGGGGACCCGTGTGTCACTCTGCGCTGCTCCCTCTCGAAGGCTTTCAGTTCATCACAGCAGCCCAGACCTCAGTGCAGACACGGCTCTCGTTCTGAATTAGCCAGGCACAAAAATTTAAAATGACCACCCTGACGTCCCCAAATCTGCGAGACCATGTCTGCAGAGCCCAGAGCCACAGCCCATGCTGACGGGTGGGACTGGGTGGCCACACAGGATGGCAGTCATAGCCGCGGCTGATAAACCCGCAGCAGGGAGCCGTCATCACAGGGTCAGTGTGGGCACGAAGGCCATTCCAGACCCAAGCGTCCACGGGTCCTGGCCGTGCACCAGGTGCCATGTGGGCCGGGGAGACAGGGTCTCGGCCCATCTCTCCCCCGTGAAGGGGCCACCGTATGCGGTACGGACACTCTGACCTCCCACTGCAGGCAGGACACGCTCAGCCACACGAGACACAGTGAAAACAGACTAGCTGGGGGCATTTGCTGAAATTAAAGGCCATGCGAACAGTGGAATACTTACCTCCTGGTCAATAAAAATTCAAAAAATACAATTGCAGACACACATTTGATTATTAGGCAAAAATATCAGATTACAAAGTAATGTGTAGAGCACGACTTGTCCTAGACTGCACGTCCCGTGGGTCATGCTTATGTCAGCCTGAATGTCCAAGGAAGGCCTGGAAGAAAAGTCCCAGGACCCAGGGGCGCCTCAGCATCCATCTGTGTCCTTCCAGACACACTGTGTCATCTACTTCCGAGCCCCAATAGTGGGCAAAATTCTACCACAACCAAAGGATCGGGTATCACTCTTTTAAAAAGAAAGCCACAAGGGGCGCCTGGGTGGCTCATTCAGTTAAGCGTCTGCCTTCTGCTCGGGTCATGATCCCAGGGTCCTAGAATCAAGTCCCACATCGGGCTCCCTGCTCCCAGGAAGCCTGCACTTCCCTCTCCCTCTGCCCCATCCCTGCTCATGTGCACTCTCCCTCTCAAATAAATAGAAATCTTTAAAAAAAAAAAAAAAAAAAGCAAGCCACAAAATTCATCTGTGCTAAGAAAAATCTGGAATGAGGGACAGGCAACAGGGGACGGGCCATGCCTGGGGAACTGGCTGGCACACACAGCAGCACAAGAAGCCGTGCGAAAGCAGGGCCGCTGTACCCCTCACACCACCCCTGCCGCGAGAGACCACAGGGCCTTCAGCCCGAAGTGCGAATGATCTGAGTCTTCCTCGTCAGCCCCCCAAGGAAGCTCCCGGCGACGGCTCCACACGGCACAGGCCTGCGCGTGGCATGCAGCCCGCCAGCAGACGGCCAAGGGCCAAACGAGGAGCCTGGGAATGTGCACGGCAAAAACCCAAACCCACCGCCGCCGCCGGGCTGCCTCGAGGCCAGGATACCCACTGAGTCACAGCCAGCCCACTGGCAAGTGGGAGACGCCGGGGCCACCCCAACCCAAAGGGCCCAGAGCTGTGGGACTCCGGCCCTCCGAGCCTCGGCTCTCCACCCGCCGGGGAAAACCTACTCCGCAGGGTGGCCGTGCCCACGAGCCGGGGTCACAGGGAAAGCACTCGGCGAACTACAGAGCACGCAGAGCCAGGGCGCAGCATTTTAGGGGAAAAGCCTACAGCCCAGATAAAGGACGAGGCCGGGAGTCTCCCCAGCAGGGCTGGGAGGCAGGGAGGGCTGGCCGTGGGGAGCCCTGACGAGCCCCAGGCTGCTCCCGCAAGAGCTCCGTGAGGCCAGGCAGGACCCTGGCTCGCACGCCGCACTCTGCCCGCCCCCGCGCCCAGCGTGGCCTACCTTGGCGGCACAGGCTCCTGCCGAACGGGCTGGCTTCGCAGACACGAGGGCCCCGTGGCCCAGGCCCCCGCCTCAGGGCACCCGCCCGGCCCTTGTCCGAGCCGCTCAGCAGCACCCGCGTGATGACCCGCACCAGCTCCCGGATCACGGCCCTGGTGCAGTGGGGCCCGCCGGCCAGGCCGTTGGAAGGGAAGAAGAAGGGCTTCAGGTGGTGTGCGAGCTCGTTCCAGTCAGCCGCGGGGCTGCGGGCATCTGCGCAGCCATAGATCAGCTCACCGTTCTTCAGGCAGCGAGAGAGACAGGGAAACGTCAGCTCCACGGGCGGGGGGCAGGACACCTCTGTCTCTGCCCACGGGGCAGGCAAAGCGACTTGACACCCTCCATTCATTCATGCCGTCTGGGGCCCCGCACACCGCGGCCCTCTGGGGAAACCGTCACGCACTGTGTCACTCGCCAAGAGGCAAATCCCACTCGAACGTGGAATAGAACAAATGTTCTCAAAAACCGAAGACCGGCCTTGGCCTAAAATACAAAGCCTCAGGAGAACACGCACGGCCTCAGGCAAACGCAGCCCAAAGCACAAACCGCAGAGACCCCAGCCTGTTATCCGAGGGGTCATGACATCCGTGCTCCTGAGGACACACACTGTCAATCCGACCCCAAGCAGGCACACAACTGAGGTCACTGCTGGCCACGGGACCCAGGGAAGCCATCACGAGACAAATGACCCCAGAGAAGGGCCTAACAGCAGGAAGAAGGTGTGCGAGGCAAAGGGCCCATGGGGGATCCTGGTAGGGAAGGAGGCCAAGGCCAAGTGCTGAGTGAAACCGGGCACGGGGGCTGCCACCAAGAGAGGGGCCAGAGCTGGGCCCGTGCTCTGGTGCAAGAGCTGCCGTGGCCCGTGAAGCTGCCCCCTCCAGGCCTGGGAGCCGCTGAGTGAACGGAAGCCTCTTCTCTCGAGGGTCCAACTCCACGCAAGTACAGATGACTGTGACATCAGCAGAGTGCCAGCGGTGCCCCCAGCCGCATGACAAGGCACATGTCCCCCACGTCTTACAAGTGTCCAGGTTGGGTGGACAGAACCACAGCTGTGGGGTCCATGCAGAGCCCTCGGGCACACAGGAAAGAGGCTCCCACAGCGGGCACTGGAGGCACTGGCCACAGCCTGGCAAACAACCCACACCTGACCCTGAGAACCGAAGCCTGTCTTCAGAGCGGCGACAGCACGTGTGGAACGTGCACGGTCGCTCCAGAGAATGTTCTGAAAGGCCACCCCGGGTCACTTCTCTCAATCCCGGCCCCACAGCAGGCCTGGTCGGCAAAGGATCCACCAGGAAAACCGCCCACCTCACTAAAGGTTCCAAATCAATCCCCAGATGAAAGAGAATTCATCTTTAGGATGGAAAGGTAAAATCCCTTCAGTCCTTATAACAATTAAAAATAAAAATGGACCGTGAAAGAGGCCCTTCCTCTAGCTCTGGGGAGGTGGAGGCAGACAGGCTCCAGCTCATTCACTCCAAACAGATTTTTGAGCCAGACTGGGGAAAGCAAGTCAGGAAGAGGCTCCCCGCCCACCGTCCCCGGCTCACTCTGAGGGACCCCCGTGGGCAGAGCAGCACCGCCCGCCCGGAGCAGGACGCAGAGGGCGCAAGGCCGTCCGGACCCAGGAGCCCCACTTCTCCACGCAGACGCAGCACTCGCGAGCCTGGACCGCACTGGACACGGGGCAGGCCCCGAGGGGGACACGTTTCCAACGCGGGCCACACTGAGCCCTCCTCCAGCTCTGGGCTAGCCCTGCTCCCCGCCCTCGTCCGCGGAGACCTTGCCTCCCGCCTACAGCCGACCACAGGGTCTCAGGGAGCCTGCAGACGGGGGGAGCTGGATGGCGACCGCTCCCTGTGCATAACCCTCCCCGCACGCGGCCAGGAGCCCCCAAGCAGCTGAAAACTCGCTCGCTGACAAGATCGAGGAAATTACACGTTCCCCTAAATCACCCGCAAACCAAGGCCCAGGTGTGGCTGCCCTCTCAGAGATGCAGAGAGGGACCCCTGGGACGCAGCCCGATGGACTCAGGGCCATCGTGTCCTGGGACCAGAGTTGGGCTGTGTGCATCCAGGGAGCCAAGGCCACCCAGTGGTCCAGGAGCTAACGTCCCACACTCTAGGGGTCACAGGATGCCACGCCTGTGGAACTAGGCTTGGAGAAAGGACCAGAGGACTTTGTGCCAAGGCAGCCCCAGCCCAGATGCCCTCATCTGCCAGGACTGGAGCGCCACAGGCTGGCCCAACCCAGTGTGGACAACCCAGTGTGGACACCCACTGCGCCTCTGCTGAAATGCCACGAAAGAGAAGCCACGCTTACCTTAAATATCTTTAAGTTGTTCTGAGCTTCCTGTAACAAGCTCTTCAAGGCAAAGTGCATTCTCTGTTTATTTCTAAAAGGAAAGGACATTATCGATAGAATTATGAGCAGCCTTTCCTGTCACCTGCCTGTGGCTCAGGGGACCGGACTCAGGGGATGTGCCTCTGAGGGCTGCTTGGAGGCTTCATTCAGGCTCTGGGCGCTAAGGAGCCGCATGCCCCCAGCCTTTCCCAGGGAGGCCCCCCATCACTGCCCCCAACCCCCCTCTGCTCCCCAGCCACTGCCTCCCACAGCTGAGTTCACCCCAGGCAAGAACCCTGCATTCTGCCCAGGACCCTGGCTGCCGGCTGGCGAGTGGCCCCCCTCCCCCGCACCCCAACCCTTACAAAAGGCAGCCCTGAGGGCAAAGGGGAAGTGCTCTCTTACCCTGAGTAGAGGTCGAGGGGACAGTATTTACTTATCTGCTTCCACTTCCCAGTTGCCACCTGTTAAGAAAGCACCAAGCGCCGTAAATGACCAGCTGGGGCAGCACTGGGCTAAAGCCTCCATGAGACGATGAGGGCGTGGAAGGTCTCCTCGGAGGCCAGGACCTCCAGGGGCACATTGTCACTAGCTACGGCAGGGGCTTGACTGCCACCCCCGGAACCCTCAGCCCTCCTCTGAGCCTCGGGCGGCTGCCGGCCAAGCCCTTCCCACGAGCAGGGCACTGGCAACCAGCACATGGTCTCACAAAATAACACAGCTACATTCTGGTCATCAGATGAACAAACCTTTACAACTGTAATATTCAGGAAGAGGAGGGAGTGGCTCATAATTTCATGTTTGCAGGGGAGAAGATAAATTAGTGCAACCTTCCGAAAATCAACTTGCTCGTTCCCATCAAATTTTCTTTTTTTTTAAGATTTTCTATTTCTTTACTTGACAGAGAGACACAGCAAGAGAGGGAACACAAGCAGGTGGAGTGAGAGAGGGAGAAGCAGGCTTCCTGCTGAGCAGGGAGTTTGATGAGAGGCTCAACCCCAGGACCCTGGGATCATGACCTGAGCTCAAGGCAGACACTTAACGACTGAACCACCCAGGTGCTCCTCCATCAAATTTCAATGTGGGCATCCCCTGACTTGGCAAATCTATGAGGCGTCATGAGATCAAGGACATTCACTGCAGCCTAACTGTACTCGTGAGGTCTGGAAACAACTTTGCAGGGCATCTGCTCTCATGGGCCAGGACACAGAAGGCCACATTCTCATGATGGAATGAATGAACTATATCCAGCTACTTACAGAAAGCAGCAAAATGAAAAATCACCAACATTTATTCAAGGAAAAAGGCAACCTACATAAGGGGAAATGACGTTACTCTGCTTTTTTTTTAAAAAAAAAAAAAAAGTGTGCCTCCATATGTGCATATATCCAAATACACTTTGAAAAAGCCTTGAAGGATACACAATAATCAATCTTCAAGGATTAGTTAAGTGTAAAGAGCAATTAACAGCAACTATATATGGCAAGATCTCATATTTGCCTTATAAAAGTACATGTGTACATGAACAGGTAAGCACATGCCAGAATACACGTCGGAAAGGCATCCTCTCATTTCCACTTGGATCACATGTATATTTGTGTGGCATCGAGGGGTCTGGAAGGATGTGCCAACTGACAACACAGGTTACCTCTGGGAAATTCCGTATTTTATCAGTTAAAAGCACAGGTAGTGCTTCATAGTAAAAACCAGTTCTTAAAATATCCATCAAATGTATGGTGACAACAAAGTCCATCTTCTAAAGGGAATGGCTAATATATCTTCTCTTCCCTAAGAGCCTAGAAAGTTTTAACACCACAAAGAAAAGATGGAGCAAGTCACCAAAAATGGTGGAATAAAGGCCTCTGGAAATTCTTTCCTCCATGAGGGCAATGAGAAAACTGGCGAAAACTGTCAGAATCAAAACTCTCAGAATTCTGAAAATTAACCAAAGGCTTGCAACAATCTGGGGAGCGTTTACTCAAGAAAAATGGCCAAAGCTAGGAACAGTGAGCTTTGTGGCATTTTTAATGCTCTCTTCCCATCCTTTCTAGCTCGAAGGAAATCTTGAAAACCAACAACCCCAATCCTGGTGAAAACAGAAGCCTGGCAGCCACCAGAGGGGGCTGAATCTGGCAGGAGTTTCTCCAAATCCTTATTCCCAAAGAATGGTCATTATATGACCTATCTCTTGATTTCCCATCTTTTTTACCTGACTCAATTTACCAAGTGCAAAAGGGGCACTTTCCCTAAGAGAGTGGATAACAATGCAATAAAATAAAAGCTACAGCAAACAATTAGGCTAACCTAAAGCTAAAAAAAGAAAAAGCTGAAGAATGAGATATACACAGACTTTGGAAAGCTCCCACATAAACTGTCCATCTACAAGGCCATGCACAGACTCTGGAAGGACCTTAAAACACCCTCACCTTCTGCTGATCTGAGGTTGTGAGGAAGTGAAGGCTAAGTAGAGTTGCAACCACCATGCTGAGGGTTGACGGTGGGCCCCGTGTGCACACAGAGCCCCTCAGCAAAGACTTACTGGTTGCAGGCATTCAGGAAAATCTCAGGGCTGAAAACTGTCAACCAAGAGTTCTTCATCTATAAACTATCCTTTAAGATGAAGGAGTTGTTAAGACACTGCCAGATAAATAATAACTAAAAAAAATTTGTTGTTAGCTAACCCTGCCCTTCAAGAAATAGTAAAGGGAACCCTTCAGGCTGAAATGAAAGGGCACTAGGCACTAACTCAAATCCATGTGAAGAAATAGCACAGCAGTAAAGGAACTACACAGGTAGATAAACATAAAAGACAATATAAATATATTCTGTTCATAATTTTTTGATCCCATTTCCTCTAAAGACAGAATATCCCTTACTTGGTATAAGGCAATCGTCAGGAAACTGTACTGACAAGCACGCTACGTATAAAGATTAATTTGTGAGGGGGATGGCAACAAAGCTACAAGGAGCAGAGTTTTTGTACACCAGTGAAAATTAAGTTGGTATTAACTGAGCTAGACTGTTTAGCTTAAGATGTTAAATTACTGATTGACTAGACAGAAAATCAACAACAAAACAGAAAACTTGAACCACACTCTAAACCAACTAGACCTAACAAACATCGATAGGACACTCTACTCAATGACAGCAGAATACACACTCTGATCAAGCAAACACAAAACGTTCTCAAGGAGACATGAAGTCATGCAAATGTTCTCCAAATTCAGTGAAAAGAAACTAAAAATCAGTAGCAAAAAAAAAAAATTTGAGAAACTCACAAATATGAGAAATCTAAACACTCATCAATGAGTCAAAGAAGAAATCCACAGGGAAATCAGAAAATTGAGACAGAATGAAAATGCAACATGCCAAAATTTATGGCAGGCAGAGCAAGCAGGGATTACGTGCAAATTTATTCTTATAAACACATATATAAAAAGAAGAAAAATTTCAAATCAATAACCCACATTTCTACACTAACAAAATAGAAAAGTTAGGCCAACCTAAATCCAATGCAGATAGAGGGAAGGAAATAGTAAAGATTAGCACATAAGTTGTTTCTTTGAAAAGATCAACAATTATTACAATTCTTTGGCTAGATCAAGAAAATGATTAAAAAAAGAAATAAAAGAAAGGATGTTTCCACCAACCTTGCAGAAATAAAAAAGAATTTTAGAGGAATATTATGAACAAACAAATTAGATGAAATGCACAAAATCTTAGAAACACACAACTACCACAACTGAGTCAGGAAGAAATAAAAGCGTCTGAATAATAAAAGACTGAATCAGTAATCAAAAAGCTTCCAACAAAGGACATCCCAGGACCAGATGACTTCACTAGTTACTTCTACCAAATGATTAAAGAAGAATCAACACTGACACTCAAACTCTTCCAAAAAATTAGATTAGAAGAGAGAGAAGGAAACAAATCCTAAGTCACTTTATGAAGCCAGTTATTACCCTGGTACCAAAACCAGATAAAACATCACTAGAAAATACCGCAGACCAATATCTCTTTAAGAAAAAACCTTCAGGGGCGCCTGGGTGGCTCAGTGGGTTAAGCCTCTGCCTTTGGCTCAGATCATGATCTCAGGGTCCTGGGATCGAGCCCCACATGGGGCTCTCTGCTCAGCAGAGCCTGCTTCCCCGTCTCTCTGCCTGTCTCTCTACCTACTTGTGATCTCTGTCAAATAAATAAATAAAATCTTTAAAAAAAAAAGGAAAAAACCTTCAACAAAAACAATAAAAACTAACAAACCACGTTTACCAGCATATTTAAGGGATTATATACCTATAATAAAGTGGGATTTATCCCAGAAATACAAGGGTGGTTCAACATATGAAAATCAATGTAACAGACCACACTGATGGAAAGGAAAGCACCTCATGATCATCCCCACAGGTGTAGGACAAAAGCTAACATTCTTTCATGATTAAAAAAAAAAAAAAACTCAAAAGGAACATCTCTGACCAGCCCATGGTGAACACTGCACTCGGTGATGAAAAACTGAAAGCTTCCGCCTGAGATCAGGAACAAGATAAGGATGTCCACTCTTGCTTCTGCACAATATTGTACTGCGTTCTAACCAGATCAATTAGGGAAGAAAATCGGACACCCAGATTGGAAAGAACAAGTAAAATTATCCCTATCTGCAAGTGATCTGATCATGTATACAGAGAATCCTAAAAAAAACTATCATCACAAAAAATAAAAAATAGAGCAAAGAAACAGGTTCATTAGGAGCTACAGAATATCAACTTTAATACTAAAAACAGTCTGCATTTCTCACCTCACACCCATTAGAAGCCTACTATCAGGAAACAAACTATCAAGTGTAGGTAAGGGTGTGGGAAAGTGGGACTCTGATGTGCCCTGGTAGGAATGTAAATGGCACAGGTGCTGTGGACAAGTGTGGTGGTTCCTTGTAATTAAACACAAAGTTACCGCAGGACCAACAATCCTACTTCTGGGTAAACAGTCAAGAGAACTGAAAGTGGCATCTCAGAGGTATTTGCACACCCGTGTTCACAGGAGCATTATTCACAACACCCCAAAGATAGAAGCAACACAGCATCTACCACTGGATAAATGGATTAAAAATGTGGTATATATATTCAATAGACTATTATTCAGTCTTGAAAAGGAAGGAAATTCTGACATATTTCACAACATGGATGAACTTTGAGAACATAAGTGAAACGAGTCAGTCTCGAAAGGACAAATCCTGTATAATTCCCTTTGCGTGAAGTAGCTATAGTGGTGAAATTCACAGAGGCAGAAACTAGCGTGGGGGCCGCCTGGGGCTGAGGAAAGGAGGCGTGGAGCTGTTTCCCGGGGACAGTGTCACTGCGGGATGACGAGAGGCTCTGGAGATGGACGGTGGCGATCAGTGCACGACAATGTGGTTTAGTGGTTAAGATGGTAAGTTTTGTCATGTGTCTTTCGCCACAATTAAAACCATGTATTTTCAAAATCAGCTATATTTCTCTGCAATAACCTAAAAATGAAATGAAAAAAAAAAATACAACAGCATCCAAAATAATAAAACACCTAAGGATAAGTTTAACAAAACAAGTATAAGACTAACACTGAAAACTGTAAATTATCACTGAATGAAATTAAGATCCTAAGTAAATGGAAAAACGTGCGCACAAAATACGGATACAGGGAAAGGGGCGACCTCCCAAAGTGATCTGCAGTTCAGTAGAGCCCTATCAGAACTCCCAGCTGGTTTCTTTGACAAAACTGAGATGCTAAAGACATCCAAATTGGAGGAGAAATAAAACTCTACTCATAGATGGCATGATCCTGTATGTAGAAAATTCCAAAGAATCTACAAGAAAGCCACTGAGCAAAGCTGCAGGGTACAAGATCAACCCACAGAAATTAGTTGTTTTGGGGCGCTTGGGTGGCTGTTGGTGAAGCGTCTGCCTTCGGCTCAGGTCATGATCCCGGGGTCCTGGGATTGAGCCCCGGGTCAGGCTCCCTGCTGAGCAAGGAGCTGGCTTCTCCCTCTGCCCCTCTGCCTGCTTGTGCTCGCTCACTCGCTCTCGTTCACTCCTTCTCTCTCTCAAATAAATGCATAAAATCTTCAAAAAATTACGGGGCGCCTGGGTGGCTCAGTCCTTAAGTGGCTGCCTTCGGCTCAGGTCATGATCCCAGGGTCCTGGGATCGAGCCCCGCATCGGGCTCCTTGCTTGGCAGGAAGCCTGC
>CM053615.1:2775553-2791214 GCA_028646535.1 Procyon lotor | reverse complement strand
GAGCCCCGCATCGGGCTCCCTGCTTAGTGGGGAGCCTGCTCTCCCTCTCCTGCTGCTGCTCCCCTGCTCATGCTCGCTCTCGCTCTCTTTCTCTCTAATAAATAAAATCTTTTTTAAAAATATAATTCAGGCTTCCAGTCTTGCATGTAGACTGCTGGGAAGTTGTTTTTCTGTCCTTCTAACAAATAAACAGCTGAACTGAAAATCAACAAGCCCTGGTTCTGTTGGAGAAATGAGGTCACAGGGCAAGCTGCTGCTGCAAAAATCAGACCAGCATTCTCAGAGAACCACAACGTGGGGGTATAGAACCCCTCAGACACTGCAGGAGCCAGGGCTGGACAAGAAAACCGAGACTATAACTGACTGCTGGACACTCCGTGTGGACAACTCTGAAGGACAAAAACTCCTGGGGACCCAGTCATCGGGGGGTCTGTGCTTTTGTGAGTGTACCTCCAAGAGGCCCAGCAGAGTCTCACGATGGACACTGAAGAAAAGAATCCCCTTGTGCTCCTGGCAGGGAGAGGAGGGAAATAACCATTTTGAGATATGCAAAGCACACTGTTTTCCTAAAGAGACCTGCCTTCAGAAGGAACTATTTCAACAGAGCTAACCTACAGGGCTTCTACCAGAGTCTAACCAAGCCAGGGAAATGTACATACCCAACTTCCACCCCCTTTTCCCTCCTGTGTGGGGAAGGGAAACGCCTAGGTCCAGCTTCCTCTGGCCATACCATCCCACCTGCACTGGGGAAAACCCCAGAGGCACTTGCAAAGGTCAGATCCTAGGTCAACAGGGTCACAAAAACTGCAGGAGGGAGGGGGGTGAGGGGATGGGTGAGCCCAGTGACGGGTATAAAGGAGGGCACAGATTGCATGGAGTACCAGGTGTTACATGCAAACAATGAATCATGGAACACTACATCAAACACTAATGATGTGGGGCACCTGGGTGGCTCAGTGAGTTAAAGCCTCTGCCTTCGGCTCAGGTCATGATCTCAGGGTCCTGGGATCTAGTCCTGCATCAGGCTCTCTGCTCAGCAGAGAGCTTGCTTCCTCTTCTCTCTGCCTGCCTCTCTGCCTACTTGTGATCTCTCTCTGTCAAATAAATAAATAAAATCTATAAAAAAAAAAACTAATGATGTACTGTATGGTGACTAACATAACTCAATCTATAAACAAAACACAACTGAACCATAAGAACAGCCAAAAAAAAAAAGACTGAAACCTAATCTTACGCAGGAGAACACTTCCCGCACTCCCACACTTAACACCACACCACTAAAGGCCTATTTACTGGAGCTCCTTTCACCTAATACATCATGCCCAGGTTTCAATAAAACCCCAGAAGGTATAACTCAAAGACAAAACACAGTCTGAAGTGACAGAGCAAGTATCAGAGTCAGACTCACATCTGGCAGGAATGTTGGGGGAATCAGAACAGGGATTTTAAATAAGTAGGATTATTCTGCTAAAGGCACAACTGGAAAAGGTTGACAACATGTAAGAACAGATGGGTAATGTGAACAGGGAGATGGGAAATCCAAGAAAGAATTTTGGAAATGCTAGTGATCGCAAACACCAAGACTGAGAGAGAATGCCCATGACTGACTCGTCAGCAGACTGGACGAAGCCTGTGACAAAGTCTCTGGACGTGAACGTATGCCCACAGACACCAGAAGGAAAGAGCAAAGAGCCAAAAACATTGAAACAATGTCACAGAAGAGCCAACACAACTACAAAAGATGTAACATGGACACAGGGCGACCACTTGACGGAGAAAAGAGAGAGAGAAAGAGAAGCTAAAGTTGAAGCATGATGATTGAGAATTTCCCTCCAAATTAATGTCATGCACCAAACCAGGGATCCAGGATGCTCAGAGAAACCCAAGCAGGATAAGTGCCAAAATGAAATGACACCTCAGCATGGGACTTTCAAGCTGCAAAAAAAAAAAAAAAAAAAAAAAAAAAAAAAAAAAAAAGTAATAATAATAATAATAATAATAACAACTTGCCTAAAGAGGATGGAAGGTAAGAATTACACTGGACTCCTCCTCAGAAACCATGCAAGCAACAAGAGAGCGATGCATCACATTTAATGTGTTGGGAGAAGCCCCCAGCAACCTAGAATTCTGTATCCTGCAAAACTATCCTTCCCAGGTGAGGGAAAGGGAAGAAGGTTCCACAAAGATGAACACAGGAAGCACTGGGAGTCTGTATTGCCCCCTGCACTACTGCATTAGAAGAATCTGTCTGATGTAACTACTTCAGAACTCCAAAGCCTACTGGAAAGTCGCATGGGATATTGCGGTGAATCCTGGCAGTTTCAGCTCTTAGCACAGTAGCAGCTACCCATCCACACCCCTGACCCATAGCAGACAGTCATGCATTTGTTCCAGGTGCAGTCTGCATGCAACTTATGAGAACCTCATTAGCAATAAGGACCATGTCCTCCAAATATTGGGGATCTGTGGTCTGATCACTAATTGCTACCTCTGATCACAGAGATGCAGACGAACAGGGGGGTGGGATACAGTTGCTGTGCCTCCCTCTTCTGCTCAAGGAACCACTAGAGAGTTAAAAG
Organism: Procyon lotor; assembly: GCA_028646535.1. Classification (NCBI taxonomy): domain Eukaryota; kingdom Metazoa; phylum Chordata; class Mammalia; order Carnivora; family Procyonidae; genus Procyon; species Procyon lotor. The sequence goes on along the minus strand of CM053615.1, from coordinate 2,788,635 downwards.
GCTGATATGTGCCCCCTCTCATTTTTCTCTTTTCCCCCTTCTATAAACCAGACATCAAAGACTAGGATATGCAAAAGCAATTACACGTGGGGAAAATGAGAAAGTCACCAGTTAACCCGGGGAAAGACATAACCTGAAAAGACCTTAAATATACACTTCAGGCTGACCCACAGCAAAAGACATCCTAGAAAACAAAAACAATAACAAAGCAAACCCAGAGGTAGAGAGGAGAATCTGATCCAGAGATATGTCATGTTATTAGTTTCAAGTGTCCAGCATTCAACAAAAAGTCAGAAGACATGTAAAGAAACAGAAAGTATGGCCTCTTCAAAGGTAAAAAAAAAAAAAAAAAAAAAAAACAATGAAGCCAACAGAAACTGTCCCGGAGAAAAACCAGATGGCAGACTTACTAGACAAAGACTTTAAAACAACATTGTTAAAGCTGTTTAAAGAACTAAAGGAGGATTTTGATAAGGTCAAGAATGTGGTGTATGAACAAAATGGGAAGAACAATTAAGAGATTTAAAAAAACACTAAAAACAAACCAAAAGAAGTTCTAGAACTAAAAATTACCATAATTTGAGGGGCGTCTGTGTGGCTTAGTTGATTAAGTGTCTGATTTTGGTTCAGGTGATGATCTCAGGGGCCTAGATCGAGCCCCATGACCTGGTCTCCACTCAGCAGGGAGTCAGTTTGTCCCTCTTCCCACCCCTCCTGGTGCTTTCTCGATCTCTCTCTCAAATTAATAAATAAAATCTTTTTTAAAATAAAAAATAAATAAAAATTACAGTAATTTGAATGAAAAAGTCACCAGAAGGATTTGAGGGCAGATATTATGGGGCAGAAGAATTGTTCCTCAAGAATAGAGGTGCTGAAATTTGAAATTTTAGGGACATAAGGAGGACGGGTTGAAGAGAAGTGAACAGAGCTGAAGGGACATGTGGGACACCACGAACTAGACCAATGTACACACTGAGGGCATCCCAGAATGACAAGAGAAAGGAGAGGAGAGATTATTTGAAAAATTAATGGCTAAAAGTATTCCAAAAATGGTGAAAGACATGAATATAAGCATGCAAGATGTTCAACAAACTCCATGAACGACAAACTCAAAGACTCACATCAGGACACATAATAAAACTGTCAAAAGACAAACACAGAGCAAACTTTGAAAGCAATAAAAGAGAAGACTCATCACATACAAGTCCTCAATAAGATATCAGAGATTTCTCTTCATAAACTCTGGGTGCTAGAAGACAGAAGGCCAATACATTAAAGTGATCAAAGGGAAAAAAACCCTGTCAACCAGAATCCTGTACCTGTCAAAACTGTGCTTCAAAAGTGAGGGTGGGGTGCCTGGGGAGCTCAGTCACTAAAGTGTCTGACTCTTGATTTCAGCTCAGGTCATGATCTTAGGGTCGTGAGATCAATCCCGGAATAGGGCTCCATGCTCGGCAGGGAATCTAATTGAGATTCTTTCTCTTCCTCTCCCTCTGCTCCTTGTTCCCCCCACCAAAAGTGGGGGAATTATCAAGACATTTCCAGGTAAACAAAAAAGGAGTTTGGGACCACAAGACCTGCCCCACAAGGAATGCTAAAGGTAGTCTGAAACAGAACATGAAGCCAAATGAGAAATAAAGGCCTCAATAAAGGCAAATGCATGGACAATTATAAAATCTAATATCATTGTAACAATTGGTTTTTATTTTTTAAGATTTTGTTTATTTAGGGGCGCCTGGGTGGCTCAGTCGTTAAGCGTCTGCCTTCGGCTCAGGTCATGATCCCAGGACCCTGAGATCATGACCTGAGCTGAAGGCAGAGGCTTTAACCCACTGAGCCACCCAGGTGTCCCATAACAATTGTTTATAACTGTATTTTTCGTGTTCTATGATTTAAAAAAATAATGCATTAAAATAATCCTTAGTTTATTTTTTTCTACACATGATGTACTAAGATGTAATTTTATAACATCAACAACCAAAAGAAGTGGGGATGGATCTATATATGAGCAGAATTTTTGTATGTTTAAACTTATGTAGTTATAAAATCAAATTACAGTGTTATAACTTTAGGATGTTAAACATAATCCCCATAGTAACTGCAAAGAAAATAGTAATAGAATGTACATTAAAAAGGGGGAGATTAAAATTTTCACTTTTTAAAAAAGATTGTACTTATTTGTTTTAGAGACAGAGAGAGTTGTGTGAGGGGGAAAAACAGAGGGAGAGGGAGAGAGACTCTCAAGCAGACTCCATGCTGAGCACAGAGCCTGATGTGGGGCTCAAGCTAGCAGTCAATAACAGAATTAAAGACAGAAAATCCCAAAATATTTACAGATTAAGCAACACACTTCTAAATAGCACAGGGTCAAAGAAGAAGTTTCAACAGAAATTTAAAAATAATTTGAACTAGGAAAACTAAAATACAACTTACCAAAATTAGTGGGACACACTAAAGCAGGGCTTAGAGGGAAATTTAATGCATGGAATGCATATTTAAAAAACAAAGAAAGAAAGACCTAAGACCAATAACCCAAGATTCCACTTTATAGAAACTTTTTTTTAAAGCATATTAAATCCAAAATAAGAAGAAAGGAAATAATATAAAATAGAACAGAACCAGTGAAATTGGAAGCAATAGAGAAAATAAACAAAACCAAAAGTTGGTTCTTTGAAGATCAATAAAATTGATAAGCCTTTAATCAGGCTAGGAAAAAAGAAGCTACTAAGATAGAGAATGAAAGAAGGGGTATCACTACTTTGGGCATCATAGGATAATAGAGTAATATTGTGAATAATTATATGCCCACAAATTTGATAACCTAGATGAAATAGACCAACTCCTTAAAAGACAGGATCTACCAAAAATTACACAAGAAGAAACAGACCATCTGAATAGGATGATATCTAATAAAGAATTAGAATCAATAATCAGTAATCTTCCAAAATAGAAAGCACTGAGTCTGCCCCGTGGTTTCACTGATGGGTTTGTTGAATTCTGCCAAACATTTAAGGAAGAAATTATACCAAATTTCTACATCCCCTTCCAGAAGACCGAAGCAGAGGGATTTACTTAGGATTTACTGTAGAAAACAGTGGTGCTGGAAAAACTCATACACATGGAAAAAAAAAAAAAAAAAGGAATCTAGATACTGACCTTACACCCTTCACAAAAATTAAGTCAAAACGGATTATAGACCTATATTTAAGACTCAAAACTACAAAATTCTTAAAAGATAATGTAGAACCCTAGACAACCCTGGGTTTGCAGTGACTTTTTAGACACAACACCAAACACATGGTCTGTGACAGAAATAACTCATAAGCTGGACTTCATTACAATTAGAAACTTCTACTCTACAAAAGACAATGCCAAGAGAATGGGAAGGCAGCAAAACTGGGAAAAAATATTTGTAAAAAGTATGTCTGGCTGGGGCACCTGGGTGGCTCAGTCGTTAAGCCTCTGCCTTCGGCTCAGGTCATGATCTCAGGGTCCTGGGATCGAGCCCTTAATCAGGCTCTCTGCTCAGCAGGGAGCCTGCTTCCCCCTCTCTCTGCCTGCCTCTCTGCCTACTTGTGATCTCTCTCTGTCAAATAAGTAAGTAAAATCTAAAAAAAAAAAAAAACAAAAAAAAATGGAAGGAAAACTAAAGACAAGTATCCCTTATAAATATGAATGCAAAGTCAACAACAGACTAGCACACCAAACTCAGCTGTATATTAAAGTGATGATACACCATGACCAACGGGGATTTTATTCCAGGAATGCAGGAGATGTTCAACATATGACAATAATGTTATATGTCATTAGTAGAATGAAAGGCGGAAAAAGTCTCATGACCATCTCAATAGATGCAGAATTCATTTGAAAAATTCCAATGTCCTTTCATGAAAGAAATACTCAACCACTTAGGAATAGAAGGGAATTTTTTTTCAGGCCAATAAAGGTCACCTATGAAAACCCACAGCTAACATCATGCTTAATAGTCAAAGATTGAAAGCTTCCTCCCTAAACATCAGGAATAAGCCAAAGATGTTTCCTCTCATCACTTCTATTCAGCATTGCTCTGGAAATCCCAATCAGGACATTTAGGCAAGAAAATGAAATAAAAGGCACCCTGATTGGAAAGGAAGAAGTAAAACTCTATTCACAGAGGACATGATCTTATATATAGAAAACCCCAAGGAATACACACACGCACACACACTAGCGAATGAGTTCAACAAAGTAGTAGGGAAAAAAATACAAAAATCAATTTCATTTCCATTAACTGCACTAGTAACAAACATGAAAACAAAATTAAAACAATTTCATGTTTAATAGCATCAAAAATATTAATACTTAGGAATAGTTCAAAATTTACTACAAATTTTTAGTAATCAAAACAGTATAGTAATGGCATAAAAACACACATGGAATACTGGAATACAATAGTCCAGAAATAAACCCTTGCTTATATGGTAAAATGGTTTTTAATAATGGTGCCATCGAAAAAGAACAGTTTTTTTCGACAAATGGTGCTGGAAAACCATATATCAATGTGCAAAAGAATGAAGTTAATCCCTTGCCCCACATACAAAAATTAACTCAAAGTGGGTCAAAGAACTAAAGGTAAGAGCTTTTGTTTCTTAAAATCCACAGGACTGAAATCATATGGTATTTGTCTTTCTCTGAGTTATTCTGCTTAGCATAATACCTTCTAGATCCATCTATGTCGTTGTGAATGGCAAGATTTCATTCCTTTTTGGGGCACCTGGGTGGCTCAGTCATTGAGCCTCTATCTTTGGCTCAGGTCATGGTCCCAGGGTCTTGGGATCAAGTCCCACATCAGACTTCCTGTTCAGCAGGAAGCCTGCTTCTCCCTCTCCCACTCCCCCTGCTTGTGTTCCCTGTCTTGCTGTGTCCCTCTCTGTCAAATAAATTAAAAATCTTTTTAAAATTTTTTAAAGATTTTATTTATTTATTTTACGGAGAGAGAGATCACAAGTAGGCAGAGAGGCAGGCAGAGGGAGAGGGGGAAGCAGGCTCCCTGCTGAGCAGAGAGCCCGATGTGGGGCTCAATCCCAGGACCCTGAGATCATGACCTGCAACGAAGGCAGAGGCTTTAACCCACTGAGTAACCCAGGTGCCCCTAAAAATTTTCTTTAAAAAAAAAAAAAAAGATTTCATTCCTTTTTATTGCTGAGTAATGTCATAGGGGAAGAAAAGAGAGAGGAAAACCAAGAAACAGACACTTAACTATAGAGAACAAACTGATGGTCACCACAGGGGAGGTAAGTGGGAAATGCGTGGAATAGGTGATGGGGATTTTCTTTTCCCACTTCCTATCTTTTTTTAATTTGAGATTTTTTTTTTTTTTTAGTTAACATATAATGCAATATTCATTTCTGGAGTAGATGTCAGTGATTCATCACTTACATATAAAACCCACTATTCATCACAACAAGTGCTGTTTAATCACTAAATTGTACACCTGAAACTAATATTACACTGTATGTTACCTAACTGGAATTTAAATAAAAATTTTAAAAAATAAAATAAAAGAGCTAACACTATAAAGATTTTCTGCCTCTCCCTCTCCCTCTGTCCCTCATTTGTGCACTCTCTCTCTCTCAGATGAATAATAAAACCTTTTTTTTTTTTTTTTAAAAAAAAAGCCCAGGCAACAAAAAAGTAGATAAATTAGACTTCATAAAAATTTAAAACTTTTGTGTCCAAATACACAATCATGAGAATGAAAGCACAACTCACAGAATGGAAGAAAATATCTGCAAATCATGTATCTGATGAGAGATTGAGATCTAGATTATACAAAAACTGCAACAACAAATAAACAACCCAACTTAAAAATAGGAAAAGAGATTACTTCAAAAAAGATTTAAATTGCCAATAAGGACATGAAAAGACAATCAGCATCACAAATATTAGGAAAATGCAAACCAAAACCACAATGAGATACAACTTCACACCTACTAGGATGGCTATAAATTTTTTTTTTTTATCAGAAAACAAGGGCGCCTGGGTGGCTCAGTGGGTTAAAGCCTCTGCCTTCAGCTCAGGTCATGATCTCATGGTCCTGGGATCAAGCCCCTTGTCGGGCTCTCTGCTCAGCGGGGAGCCTGCTTCCCCCCTTCTCTCTGCCTGCCTCTCTGCCTACTTGTGATCTCTCTCTCTGTCAAATAAATAAGTAAACCTTTAAAAAAAAAATCAGAAAACAAGTGTTGGCAAGTATATGGAGAAACTGGAATACATATGCATTGCTCATAGGATAGTACAAATATAAGCTGGTGCAGCTGCTTTTCAAAATAGCATAGTGGTTCCTTCCTCAAAAAACTAAAAATTACCACATGATCAGCAATACTACTTTGGGTTGTGTACCTAAGAGAACTGAAGCACGGACAAGAAGACATCTGTGTATTAATGTTAATAGCATTATTCATAGTAACAAAATGGTAGATACTATCAGTTGTCAACCAACAGATGAATGCATGAACAAAATGTGGTATATACATGCAATGAAATATATATATATTTTTAAAGATTTTATTTATTTGACAGAGAGAAACACAGCGAGAGAGGGAACACAAGCAGAGGGAATGGTAGCGGGAGAAGCAGGCTTCCTGCCGAGCCAGGAGCCCGATGCGGGGCTCGATGCGGGGCTCGATGCGGGGCTCGATCCCAGGACCCCGGGACCATGACCGGAGCCGAAGGCAGACGCTCAACGACTGAGCCACTCAGGCGCCCCTACATACAATGAAATATTATCTAGCCTTTCAAAGGAATGAAATTATGACATATGCTACAACATAGATAAACCTTGAATACATTATGTTAAATGAAAGAATCCAGGCAAAAAAGGCCACTTATTTTATTATTCCATTTATGTGAAATATTTATAATAGTCAACTTCTTACAGACAGAAAATAGTACAGTGGTTTTCAGGAACTAGGGGGAAAGAATGGGAGGTTACTATTTGATGGGCGCAGAGTCTTCTGTTTGGGATGCTGAACAAGTTGAGGATAAATAGTCATGGTTGTTGCACAACTACTAAAAATGTTAAATTAATTCCAGTGAACCGCTCACTTAGAAATGACTTAGATGGTAAATTTTGTTAAGTATATTTTACTACAAAAAATACTTTGGAATAACTTTAGCCAAGGAAGTACAAAATTTGTAAACTAAAAACTATAAAACATTGTTGGAAGGAATTCACAAAGACCTAAAGAAATGGAAAGTCATCACCTGTCCATGGATTGGAAGCCAAAACCATCTTGAAAAAGAACAATGTTGGAGAACTCACATTTCTGATTGTCAAAACTTACTACAAAGCTATACTAATCAAAGTTCTTATGCTGGCATAAGGATGGATATTTAGATGAAAAGAATATAATTGAGAATCCATAAAGAAACCTATTCAGCCAACTGATCATCAACAAGAGTGCCAGGACCATTCAATGGGCAAAGAGCAGTGTCTTCAACAATGGTGCTGGAATAACTGGACATCCACATGCAAGAATGAGATCTGACCCCTAGCTCACACCACAGACAAAAACCAAAAGTGGATGAAACACCTAAGTATAAAAGCTAAAACATAAAACTCTTAGATGGAGGGGCGCCTGGGTGGCTCAGTCGTTAAGCGTCTGCCTTCGGCTCAGGTCATGATCCCAGGGTCCTGGGATCGAGCCCCACATCAGGCTCCTTGCTCGGCAGGAAGCCTGCTTCTCCTGCTACCATTCCTTCTGCTTGTGTTCCCTCTCTCGCTGTGTTTCTCGCTGTGAAATAAATAAAATCTTTAAAAAAAAAAAAAAAACTCTTAGATGGAAAGATTTAAATCTTCATGACCTTGGATAAGGTAATGGTTTCTGAGGTATTACATCAGAAGACTAGCAATAAAGGAAAAAAATAATAAAATAAACTGGACTTTATCAAATTAACAACCTTTGTGCCTGAAAGGATACTATCACTAATGCAAACAGACAACCTACAAAATAGGCTATATTTGAAAACCACATGTCTGGGAAAATTTAATACTCAAAATATATGAAGAACTATTATACCTCAGCAACTCAGGTTGGAGAGCAAGCCACCTAGTCAAAGATTTCAACAGACCAGGGTGTCAGACTGCCACCCCAGTGAGCCCAAAATGCAAAGCTGCCACAAGAGTTGGCCTGACGGACTAATAAGATTTTTTTTTCTCTTTACTTGGGATTTATTGGACTTACTTGGGACCCATAACTCCTTTCCTCTCTCTGATTTCTCCTTTTGGGAGAATGCCTATCTATGCCTGTCCCACCATTGTATTTTGGAAGCAGATAGCTTGTCTGGCTTCATAGGTTCACACTGGGAGGTGAAGATTGCCTCAGTGGAAACATACCTTGAGTCATACTAGATTTAGATGATAATTTAGATGAGGTTTGGGACTCAGAACGGATGCAGGAGTGAGTTAAGACTTTGGGGAAGTTAGGATGAGAGTGAATGTATTCTGGATGTGAGAAAGATGAGAATTTGGGGAATCTAAAAATAAAACTAAGAAGAAACCCAAAAGAAATTCTGGAGCTAAAAAGTGCAACTGAAGATGTGGCAGAGGGATTCAAAGGCAACTATCAGTAGGCAGAAGCAAGTATTGGTAAACTTGAAAACAGGACAACTGAAATGACTGAAACTGAGAAACAAAAAGATTGAAGAAAACTGAATAGAGCCCACGGGGGCTAGGACATACCATTAAGGAGACCAACATGCCCGCTTGGGGTGGGGGTCCTAGAAGGAGGAAAGAGAGAAAGGGGCAGAGAAAATATATGAAGAAATAGTGACCAAAAACTTCCCAAATTTAATGACAAACATGAATATAAACTCCAAGTATGATGAACTTAGAGATCCACACTGAGACACATTACAATCAAACTGTGGAAAGACAAAGAGAGAATTTTGAAAGCACCAACAAAGAAGTGACTCATCACATATAAGAGGTCCTCGATGAGACGATCAGCAGATTTCCCATCAGAACTTTTGGAGACCAGAAAGCAGTGGGTTGATATATTCAAAGTGTTAAAACAAACAAACAAAACCATTAACCAAGAATCCTATATCTAGCAAAATACAAATCCAGTCAAAAGTGAAGAAATCATGAGATTCTCAAATAACAAAAGCTGAGGAACTTTGTGACCACTTGACCTGTCCTTTAAGAAACATAAGGGCGTCCTGCATCTTGAAATGAAAGGCCACTCGACAGTAGCTTGAAGTGATAAAGGGAAACAAGTCTCAGTAACGCTAAATACAAGGGCAACTGTAAGATCTGCTGTTACTGTGACTTTGGTTTGTAACCACACATTATTTTCCACATAATTTAAGAGACTAATACCCTTAAAAACTGTTAGTTTATGTTTTTGGACACATGATATATAAATATGTAATACTGTGACATCAGTGGTCACTGATGTGACCTTGAAAGGGGGGAGTGACACCAGTAATACGGTAGTACAGGAATTTCTATCATCATCCACCCCACAGAATACTGATTTTGATAATCATTCACAGATGAGATTAACTTGGTAGGAGTCCAGAAGTCAAGTGGGAAAGTTTCAGAACATTAGTGGAGAAAAAATAAATGTGAGAATAGATGCCCAGAAAAGGTCAAGAAGAACAATTTCACTTTACCTGCATCACCACTCACTCAGGTTGCACAACTCAGGGCCAAAAAAGAATCCCTTAAACCACAATTTACCCCACATAAGAAAATGAGAGCATAAGAGCTGGTACTCATATGTGTGAGTACCAACAGAAGAAAGTGAGAGCATATGATGGTACCCCATCAGCAGGTCCCTGCCCAAGAGACCCGCTTTTTTCTCACCCCACCCAGAATACTAAAAATAGTATAAATATTAGTATAAAAAATTATAAGTACCCAGAATACTGTGTTATGCACAGCAGAGGGACTGGGAGAGGCTAGGAACATAGCAGCCAGGACTTGGAACTCATTAAAGTGTCACAGATCCTAATAACTGCTTTGGAAACTCTATCAGGGAGGATGCCCATAAGTCCTTGGGGACACCTCACCTGTGGAGCCCCTCAACTGGCCTGCAGGTACCTACAACTCTCTATGGGACTCACCCACCCCACCCCGTAGAGCCAGTGCCCTGTGTGGTCTCTTGCAGATGGCCAGTACACACATGCATAAAGCAAGTACAACTTTGCAGGACTGGGAGAAGGCATGCAGACTGAGCATTTCATGGCACTACCCCATAGAAAACAAAAAGAGGCTCTTAGCATCTGGCTTGGCTTTGCAGGATGGAGAGAATGCATTGATCATAAGTCATCCCCTCCAAGAGATAATAGGAAGCACTGGGCGGACACTTTCATAGGGAAGGTGTGAGAAAGCTTCAGAATCCCTAGCCAGTAAGTGAAGATGGGAACATGTAACTCCTTCAAATGCAAAGACCACAACGCAAGAAGACATCATAGAACATGAAAAGTCAAGGAAACATGAAACCATCAAAAGAACATAATGTTTAGTAACCAGCCTCAAATAAATGGAGATCTATGAATGGACAATCAATTCAGAACAATTGTTTAAGGAATCTCAGCAAGCTACAAGAGAACGAGAAGAGACAACTCAACAAGATGGCAAGACAATACATGAACAAAATGAGAAGGTCGAAAGAGACAGAAGTCATTAAAAAGAACCAAATAAAAATTCTGGAGCTGAAGAAAATAAATGAAGTGAGAAATGCAATAGAAAATATCAACATCAGACTTGATTGAAGCAGAAAAAATTAAACTTGGAAGACAAGTCATTTGAAATTATCCATTCAGGGAAAGAGGAAAAGAGAATAAAAAAAAGAATGAAGAAATCCTACATGAATTACGGAACACAATCAAGTGAAATGATATATAGTTGAACCTTGAATAGTGTGGGTTTGAACTCTTGGGTCCACTTATTTTGGACCATGGTCCATGGATTTCTTTTTTCGATAAATACAATGCAGTACTATAAAAAGCATGTTTTTTCCTTATGATTTTCCTTTTTTTTTTTTTTAAGACTTATTTATTTGACAGAGAGAGACATAGCAAGAGAGGGAACACAAGCAGGGGGAGTGGGAGAGGAAGCAGGCTTTCTGCCAAGGAGGGAGCCTGATGTGGGGCTTGATCCCAGGACTATGGGATCATGACCTGAGCCAAAGGCAGATGCTTAATGACTTGAGCCACCCAGGCACCCCTTCTTTATGATTTTTTTTCTCTATGATTTTCTTAACATTTTTCCTTCTAGTACACTTCATTGTAATACATTATATAATACATATAACATATAAAGTATGTGTTAATTGACTGCTTATTTTATTGGTAAGGCTTTTGGTCAATTCTTAGTACTTAAGTTTTTGAGGAGTCAGAAGTTATATATGGATTTTTAACTGTGTAGGGGTTGAAACCCTAACCCCCATGCTGTTCAAGGGTGAACTGTATGCATTATGAGAATCTCAGAAGGTGAAAGACAGAAAGAAGCAGAAAGCTTATTTAAAGATATAATGGCTGAATAATTCCTAAATCTGGGGAAAGATATGGACATCCAGGTACATGAAGCTCACATATCTCATACAGATTTAACTGAGACACATTGTAATAAAAATGTCAAAAATAAAAGAAAAAGATAATTTTGAAAGCAGCAAGAGAAAATAAAAAAGAATCTGAGAACTTGAAGATAGGAAAATAGAAATCATTGAGCCTGAGGAACAGAAGGAAAAAAGTCAAGAAAGGTAAACAGAGCCTAAGGGACACCATCAACTGCACCTACATAAACATTGTGGGAGTCCCTGAAAGAGTGAAGAGAGAGAATGGGGCAGAGAGAAAATATGAAGAAATAATGGCTGAAAACCCCAAATTTGATGCAAGATATGAATATAAACATCCAGGAATCTCAGCTAACTCCAAGAAGCTCAAATAACTCCAATTAAGATGAACCACACCAAGACATATTATTATCAAACTTTCAAAAGACAAAAAGAGAATCTTGAAAGCAGCAAGGGAGAAATTACTTGTCACATGCAAGAGATTTCTCATCAAAAGCTTTGGAGGCCAGAAGATATCCACTGGTGGACATTTGGATTGTTTCTATGCTATAGCTAGTTTGCATAATGCTGCTATGGACAGGGGCATGCAAATATTGACAGCCTGCATTCACATCTTTTGGGTAGATACGTAGAAGTGGAATTGCTGGGTCATATTGTAATTCTATTTTTAATTTTTGGAAAAACTATCACTATGTTTTTACAGTGGCTGTACCATTTTAAATCCAAACCGACTCTTGTTTTTAATTCATATATATGTGTGTGTGTATACATATATATATATATTACTTATTTTTTATTGAAGTATATGAACACAGTGTTATATTAGTTTCAGGTATACAATATAATAGTTCAAAAATTCTATACAAATGTAGAATGACAGGGATCCACTATTATGGTATCATACAGATACTAGATGGCCAAAATCTAGAGGTGTGTGGGGCTATCTCACTGTTCTAATTTGCAATTCGCTAATGCCATATGATGTTGAGCATATTTTCATAGCTTATTAGCCATTTCATGTGTCTTTTTTGGTGAAGTGTCTGTTCATATATTATACCCATTTTTAAATTGGGTCAATCTTGCTTCACTTTTTTTTCTTTTTGACGGACAGTCTTCCCAATGTTACATTAGTTTCAGGTGTCCAACATAACATAATGCAACAACTCCGAACATTATGCTGTGCTCACAAGTGCAGCTCCCATCTGTCACCATACAACACTACTACAGTGCCACCGACTATATTCCCAATGCAGTGCCTTTCATCCCCATGACTTGTTCATTCCGTAATTGGGAACCTGTGTCTCCCGCTCCCCTTCACCCATTTAGCCCATCCTCCCACCCTCTCCCCTCCAGCAACCACTGGTTTCTTCTCTGTATTTATGGGTCTGTTTCTGCTTTTTGTTTTTCAAATTCCACATACAAGTAAAATCATATAGCATGTCTTTCTTGGTCTGACTTATTTCACTTAATGTAACACCCTCTCGGTCTACCCATGTTGTCAAAATGGCAAGACCCCCCTTT
>CM053615.1:2757884-2775053 GCA_028646535.1 Procyon lotor | reverse complement strand
CTTTGGGACACAGCTCTCCTCTGTCCCTTCAGCACCTCACATCTCGCTGGAGTGACACGGCCACCTCAGAAGCCTCCAAAGCCCCGGGCTCCCACTGCAGATGGCCCCGCGGCCTCTCCTTCCCCTGCCCTTCCCGACGACAACACCGGCCACTCGCCCACAGGGGCCTCTCGCCCAGAGTAAGCCTGCCTTCATCCTGTTAAAACACAAAATTCAACTGAGGAAATCTGAGGACCTAATTGACTTCATTCAACAACTCCTGAATTGGGAAGCTCCAGGGGGCTACAGAAAAGGAAAGGTTTTTGAAGGCAGGACTGGAAGTCATAAACAAGGGAGTAAATGCGATCATTTCAGGCAAGGTCACTTCCCTTTGGGGGACGAAAGGGTCTTATTAGGTAGATTACCTCACCGCGCTGACCAGCGGCTTCCAGACTGACCGCATTCCCGGGAAGCCTGGCACTGCAATTAGGGTGGAGATAAAGCCCTGGTTCGCTGACCAGGGCAGCACCGGAGATGCCACCTGGGGCCTGCAGTTTTCCTGCGACAGGACCTCAGCTCACGCCGTCCTCTGCACCAGTCTGTCCTTACCTCGTGTTTGTCTGCGGCCGACACTGAGTGAGAAGGAAAGTTCTGCCTTCTGGGCATTTTAGAGCAGCGTGGACAACTCTCCGTGAAGGACCAAGTCTCAGATACTAGACTTCGACACCATGGCCTCGGTCGCAACCACTCACGCTGTCCTTGTGTGCAGAGCAGTGCAGGCGGCTCACGGATGCCTGTGGCTGGGTTCTAGTAAGAGTGTCTACAGACAGAGCCTGGACTGCATAGAATTTCCACTTGCCTGCAATATTCCTTTAGTCTCATTCGACTGTCTCCACGTCATGACCTCTTCAGCACGCATGCGCCGACGTCTCTCAACGTCAGACCCACTTCAGCACGCATGCGCGGACGTCTCTCAACGTCAGACTCACTTCAGCACGCATGCGCTGACGGAACAGGGGCCACCAGCGGCAGCAGGGGCTTGGGGGGGTTGTGAACCCCGGGCCTGGAGAAAGGCACCGCGGAGCAAGGGCGCAGGACAGGAGTGCGGGAGACTCGCCATCTGAGACTAGAAGGTGCCCGTGAAACTGGGCATGGAAATGTCCCAGACCTCAAAAACCACCCGTCCAAGGCTTTTTCTGATGCTTTAGAACCCATCTTGCTAACGTGCACAAAATAAGTGGAGACACACTTGGGGGCTCCGGCAGCTGGACTGGGCTCCAGCGGCCGGACGCTGACCGCAGAGTGTAGTTCCCCAGCGAAGGAGCCGCCCGGGGCCCCTCGTGGGGACTGCCGCCTCCACAGCGGCTGGAGGCAAAACAAACATCTAACGCTAGTTTGGCTTTTTGCCTTTTTCCATAAAAGTGACAATTCTCTTCAGACTTCTTTTGGTTAGTTATTCTTTGGTAAAAGCAAAATGGCCTATTGCCAATTTTTTAAAAAAATTATTTATTTATTTGACCGAGAGCTCAAGCAGGGAGCAGCAGGCTCTCCCCTGAGCAGGGAGCCCGATGCAGAGCTCCATCCCAGGACCCTGGGATTGCTGAGGGAGCAGAAGGCTGAGGACAAAACACAAGCTGACACCCTCTCCCCCCCTCCACACACACTTCTGGGTGGGATCTGTGTGATATTCCTCCGGGAAGCACCCAACTCTCTTACTAGTAATGCCTTGCTAGAGGGAAAATAACCTGAACTGACAAAGGCAAGGCCTCTAGTATCCTGAGTCTTCCTTAACATACAAAAATCCTTCTGAAACGTCCCTTTTCCTTACCTCCCCCGATTCCCAAGTATATAATCAGCCACAGCTCACAATCAGCACAGCAGCTCTTTCTGCCCGTGGGTCCTGTCCCCGTGCTTTAATAAAGCCATGTTTTTCCACCAAAGACATCTCAGGAATTCCTTCTTGGTCATCGACTCCATACCTCACCCCACCAAACCTCACATATATTTGAAAACTCCATCCTTTGGTGTCCCAACGTCAGGCTATCAATCTTTACATCTGGACTCTGAGCCCCAGCGGGAACTTGGTGAGTACTTTCTCTGCTCTTCCTTTCCTCTCATTCCAGGGGCCCTTCAAGGAGTACAGTCTTACTGGAACGCTTTCATGTTGATGCTCAGGCTGCAATCCTCTAGCCCGTGGCTACTCTACGGGGAGGAGAAAGCCTGACATTTGGCTGGAAGTCAGTACCCTGGCCGGGATGGTAATAAGACCCAGAAACTCGATGCCCTCTCTTTATTCCTTTCCTTACACAAAGTTGTCTGTCTTGGGCACGGGACAGCCACCGAAGTCATCAGGACGGCTGCCAATCTTAAGTCTCCCGTGTGAGGTTTCCTCCTGATTGATTTAATCTGATCCCCTCCGCATCCCTGCTCTAGCCGCTTCTGGCCGCAGGACCTCCACTGGGAGCCGGCTGAAACCAGTACCTGATTGAACTAAAATCCAGCTGGGGACCATTTCCTAGAGAAGCTGGCTGTAAGGACTACATGTGTTGGAATGTCATCGCTTAGACCATGATGGATTTCCATCTTTACTGTTTTCCACCAATGTCCTCTGCTAACTACTTAAATTACAAAATTGGGTGATTTCCCTTTGTAAAACTTTTCTAATGTTCTCCATGAGTTAAAAACTGCAGATTCTTCAAGGCAAGGTAAAATAAGGCATGACCTTCACGGCACGACCTTCAAGTCCTGCCGTATTTCGGTCCATACAGCAGCACCCATCACCATCTAGGATTTGATGGGTAAGCGGGGGTGGGGGGGCACCTCCCTCCTACAGGGGCCTTTAATGGCTGCAGTGATCATAGCGATTTTGTTCAGGGGACACCGCGGGTTACTTTGACACCAGGAACCTCTGACATATCCTTCGTGTGGGATACCACCTGGAAGTTGGGGCAGGGGGATGATTTTCTAAGTAATGGACCTTTTCTAGCCTTCAGTCCCCAGGGAATTTCCCTTTGGATTCTTTAACCGGGATCCATTTAACCCACCGGAAACCATTCAGATTGCAAAATTTAGGAAAGGAACGGTCTCCTGTAACACTGCATGGCCTCAGTGGGATCTAGTAGTTAGATCTCCTGCAGGAAATAGAGTAAATGGGCCCAGGGTACCTTCACTGCCAGTACCTAGGCCCTCCTTTCTCTGTGATGTGGGAAACAAAGGCAGAAGAAAAATTATTAAATTTCCTTACTACCTACAACCCGTTGACAAGTCCTTGAAACAGGCAGAGTGACCTTCCTCTAGGGACTCAACTCTCAATACTTTGCTAAGAGCAAATGACAATCCTAGCCGGAGACTGCCCCCACTCCAGGATCTTGTAAGTTTACTTTAACATATAAAAATTCCCTAGGAAACTTCCTTTATCTCTAAATTCCCCAAGATACATGTTGGCAATCACCCCCCAAGCATATGGCCCACCGATATACCTCTGAATGGTCTCATGACTAAGGTTTCATTTGGCGGTAATAAATGATACTCTCCCAACAACAGCAAGCCCCTCAAGGTCCTGGAAACCTTGCTTCCAAATTCCTTAGAGACTTATACTCTCCCTAACCCCCTCCCAACTTGAAAGTATATAATAGGCCCCTCCTCATGACCTCGGTGCAGCTCTTTCTGCTCACAGGTCCTGTCCCCGTATTTTAATAAAACCACCTTTTTGCACCAAAGATATCTTGAGAATTTTTCTTGGCCATTGGCTTTGAACCCTAACGTTTTTCCTACATTACTCTACACCAGGAACCTGACCTAAGGGCCTCTTGCACAGTGTGTTTGCCAGAAGGTGTCAGGGTGTGGGCTAGTAAACCCTCTCCTGATGTGTTGGATGATAACTATCTAAACAGGACTCCTCTGAGTAAACCCCAGTTGCTGGAGGAAACAGAAGCCATTCCTAGCAAAGGGGACTCTGACTCTCTCTCACTGTTCCTCCTAATAGATGTGGAGGCTTCTCCCTCACTCATTTCCTGGGTTAATGGCTATAACTGGAGCCAACTGTGGTTAATCTTCCTCAGGCAGGGACTTCAAGGAATATTCCCAGGCAGCCGCGGAAACTCCCTTTGTTTTGGGGAAATTCCCTGTCTTCTCTGGCCAACTTGCTGCCAATTCCTCACTGTTGGCGGGAAAACATGGCGTCTGCCCCCCTCTGTTGGAGCTGATGAGCTCTAGAACCGGGAACTCTTTCGCTGCCTTCCAGCAGCACTTCACCCCTTCTGCCTCCTCCTCCCCCATCTCCTGTTTCCGCTCCACCTTGGGGGCAGCCTGCCTAACTGGCTTCTAGACGTTCCTCTGTGCCCCTTGCACCACTGGCTCCTCCTCCTCCCCTCGCTATCAGGGGGCAAGAAACACCCCCAGACCTAACGCCGCCCACTTCAGATTTCCCCACCACTGTCTCAGGTAACACAAAACAAAAAAATGGCAATGGGGACTAAGTAGCTTTTAGGCGGGCCCAGGTGGAACTGCTTCGGTATTTAAACTAATTTAAGTTTGTTGGTTTAAGATAGACATGTCTTTAAAGTTATCAGCTTTAAATGTGAAACTTATTCTACTGGGGTTTGCTAATGGTTAAACAAGCTCATGTTATCTCTGTAGCAATTTGTTAGCAAAAAGATGACTCAAAGTGATGGTTAGTTAATCTTGTCTGACACTTAAGTTTTCATGGGTGCTTGTTAAGATAGCTTTCAAAGTCTTTGGTAACCTGAAACTTTAAAGTTTTGCTAGGATAATGAACGGGATTGAATTCATTGGACATCTAGGTCTTTCCCAAATAGGATAAAGTGCTACAGCATTGAGTACTGGACTTAGGTTTGTACTTCTGACAACTTACTGCAAAAAACTCAAGATGTTTGAGTCTGTTGGTAAACATGCTTTGTGCTTAACTGACTCACCAATTTGCCTTCTAAAGAATTCTGGTGTGACCGCTGACAATTGGTTACTACTTAGGTTTCACTGGAGACTAAGGTTTCTAGGACTGCTAAATTCTGCTAAATGTAATTAAGACTGACGGAAATAAGGGAAACAATTCTGTACGTAGAAAAGGAGATACGTAAGAAATAAGGAATGGAAATGCATTTTTGTTGAAGGGGAAAGAAAGTAATTTTGTCCTAAATAAGATGGTTGTTTGGAGAGAAATGGCTTGGGACAACATCTGAATGCAAAAGAGAGTTGTAGAAGGTTTGTGAAGGGAAATCTTTGGAAAGGAATTTTAGGTATGGTCAGAATGGGCTAAGATTAAAATAAATGGATTTTAAAAGTACAGTAGTATAAGATTGAAGTTCTCTCTCTGTTCAAAATAGAGTTTTCTTGAATCTGTTGGTCTGCTCTTGATAAATAAAATGTAAACAAACGTTTTTTCCCTCTTTCCTCTGCCCAGAAAACCAGTGTCTATGTTTTGTCTTCATTAGGTTTTTGATTACTTAGCTAAAACTTCTCAGTGTTAACAACTATAACCCTAAATATTTGCCTTTGGAATCTCTTCTTGTCACCTTGGTTAAATAAAAAATGAATTTTGAGTTTTGTTAGGATCTGTAATCCTATATAGGCATGTGCTATAACTTTCTAAGGTTTTAACAAACTTCCTAAGATTTAAATTGTAAATGAAGTCTTTTGAACTCATTAGGACAAATGCTGTAACTATTCTAGAGATGATATGCAGTTCCTAAAGTTTTAATATGTTCAGTATAAGACCATTAATATTTTGATTATTAAAGTGCTGTGTGTCACAGAAATGCCCAGATTTCCTTGTCAGCCATATTGTTACCTCATCAGATCTTAAACTGTGTCCATTTTTGAGTCTTTTGCCATTCATAATTATTGTTCATCTTCAAGGAAATTCTTAAAAAGGACTTTTGACAAATGCATTTTCTTAATATCTTTAAGATCCTAAAACTGAAATGGGTAAGAACTTCCAGAACAAACCAAAGCTGCATTCAAACTAAACAAGAAATAGTAATATGGGACTATGTGAATTGGAAAAAATGATTATAGTTGTTTGTTTGTTTGTTTTGTCACTCTTGGTTTGAAACATTGCTGGTTCTCTAATATTTTTGTTTTAAAGATTTTATTTATTTAGTTGACAGAGAGGAGAGAGATCACAAGTAGGCAGAGAGGCAGGCAGAGGGAGAGGGGGAAGCAGGCTCCCTGCTGAGCAGAGAGCCCGATGTGAGGCTCCATCCCTGGACCCTGGGATCATGACCTGAGCCGAAGGCAGAGGCTTTAACCCACTGAGCCACTCAGGCGCCCCTAAAGAGACTCTCTTAAGACATCAGTGATATGCAGAAATAATAACAAAACAAATTAAAGGATTTAACTTTTCTCTCTACTTGAACCCTCCAAAATTCAAAAGGTTTCTCAGTATTTCTTCCACGGCAATTTTAGTCATTTGCTTAAGTTCAATAAGAATCTGTTCTGGTAACGGGACACCATTGGAAACATTGGTTATTTTACCAAGGCTTTGACTGGAATATCATATTTGAGAAAGACATGCATAGACTCAAATGTGACTCAACAGCTTTAAGGAACTAAGGTTGACATTATGAAACCTGGAGCCATAAAGCCTCTTGGAAATGTTGGCCTGATACCTGCTTACAGAGTTCCCAGCAGCCTCACCAGGGGAGGAAAGAATGTCGCTTCCCAGCAGGTGCAGGAACATCAGGATATATTCCTCTTGAGGAGGAATCTGCTCACATCTACAGGTATTGCAGGCATGTCTGATGGCAAGCACTTGGCGTGGTTTCTGGCCTGGAGAGACTACTAAAAGTTCAACCTAGAGATGCCTTTTTTTTTTTTTTTAAGATTTTATTTATTTATTTGTCAGAGAGAGAAAGTGCACAATCAGGGGGAGCAGCAGAGGGAGAAGAAGACTCCCCACTGAGCAGGGAGCCCCATGTGGCACTTGATTCTAGGACCCTGGGATCATGCCAGACCTGAGCCGAAGGCAGTTGCTTAACCAACTGAACCACTCAGGTGTCCTGAAACCTGTGTCTTAATGCAGCACTGATGGACCAATGGGAACCTCTGGCAGTCTCCACATAGTGAAAATTCCTAAAAAAAAAAAAAAGTCTGCTCTATTTACTCTCGTTTGGAGGAATTGGAAAAGCCAGGAGTCAGATAGGGATGAAACATCTGAGCTGGAATCACTGGGAGCAGTGGTCCAGCAAATTAGTCGTGATCAGGATTATTGAAAGGGTCAGGGTGTTCTGAGCAAATTCCTAGCCAGGGATCTACATGCAAGGGTAAAATACCAGGCATTGGAGACTTTTCTGGGACACTTGATATGGGACCCCAATGCACTGTGGTACCTGACCTCACTGTCGTGAGGTCCTGAGGGGGCTACGATTAGATTGGAAGGATGTGAGGGTGCCGTCATTGACAGGTGATGGGGTTAAGGTGACCGTCTGGAGGACAGCTGGAGTATGTGAACGGACTCTCTGTGAAGTGCTTGCATGTCCTTTACCTAAATGTGTTAATTGATGGATATTATGTCTGCCTAGGAGTCATTTTTCTATCTAATCTGAAAAACAGAAGACAAATGGACACGTTAGTGGAACCTCTGGAAATGCTTGAGCTCCTGCGGGTTAATTTGAAACAGTATTGCATGCCTGGGGACAAAAGAGATTATCACTTTAATTAATGACCTCTTAGAAGCTGGAGTGATGACACAAGTTCTCTGCACCACTGGGACTATGTGGCCCCTAGAGGAGGAAGATGGAGCTCAGAGATGAGCCTGGACTGGAGCTATGGGGGGAAAGCACAAGTGCCACCTAGTGGTGGCCATGGGGATTTTTGGACCAGAAAATTTCCAGATGTGGAGAGAAGATACACTGTTTAAGACAGGGTTACAAGCTTGCTATTGGGCATTAATTGAAACTGCCCCAATGACTGAAGGTGTAAGATAATCCTGAAACTTGGAATACCCATAATATGTTGGATGGGAGTCAGAGACACACTTCAATAAGGAAAACCTTATAAAGGGTAAAAACCAATTGGAAAACCAATAAGGGTACCCAGAAGCGTTCCGTAATGATACGGATGGTTTCTACAGGAGCATGCTGCTGGGGGTGCAAGGAGCTGCTCGTGTCCACCTGCAGCTGGATTTTTCTCATCTAGGGCCAACTTTGGAACCGCTGCGGGAGCTGCTGGATCTACAGCTCTCCACTGACCAGCAAACAGCTGTTGTGGCGACAGACGGCAGCTCCAAGGTGCAGCTGTCCACCAGCATCCTGGTTGGAAGGTCGCTCACTACAGTTAACTGGTGGAAACACTCTAGGGGGAGGACAGATCAACTCTGTGCTGAATGGCATGCTGTCTTCCTTGCTGCAGTGGAAGAATTGAACAATGACCAATAAATGTCACTCTGTGTGGGTTTTTACTGACTCCTGGACAGTGGCCAGGAGTCCAGCCATGTGGTCAGGCAGATGGGCCATGGAAACCTGGACTGTGAAAGGGAGGTCCATTCAGGGCACAGCCCCGTGAAACCACATGGAAGTAGGACATGTCCATGCCCATCTGAAGAACCCATTCCCAGGACTGAAGGGTGATTAGAACCGGCGAGTGCGGGTTCCTGTGAGCTCCCTTGCGGGTGTCAAAATGAGTGAACGTGGGGAGCTTTAGGAATGCAGAGATGTGCTGACCATCTGTGGATTTCTCTTGCACCTTCTGAGGTGCAGAATGCCAGTAAGAACTGTCACCCTCTCAGTGAGAGAGACCAAGGCTGCAGGCACCCATGGGGTGGATCCCTCTCTGCAGCTGGCAAGTAGGGGACGGGGGACCACCCCCCGTGGAGCTACAGGGGGCTGTAAATGGGTCCCGACAGGAATAGACACTGACTCTGGACTGGGGTTTGCTCACCTGATGGCAGATGCAAATGCTCCAAGTTTCTGCACCTGCTGTGGTGACCGCCCATCACATTTCAGGTCAAAGAGCCCTCGACAGCCCAGGGACAGCTGAGAGGCAGCTTATCAGGTGGAGGGAGCCGGTTGCATTCCCTCTTCAGTGCAGCTGTTGGACAGAGAATTGAAGTGGGCAGTGGAAACATTGCCTGTCCCACGTGGGAGACATACAGGCATGGAGGGCGGGCTCACAGTGTGGGGGCTGAGGGAGGGTCTGCTGCGCTGGGGGACCTGGCGTAGAGCCGTGGGGGGTGCTGGGGCCACCGTGTAGCCCTTGTCCATCGCTGTGACTTTCTCTCCTGCCCGATGCATGAGTCCCAGGACCAAGGGCAGGTGCTGGAAGCAGGAACAGTCCCTATGCAAGAAGCTGTCACTATGTCTTTAAACCTTCAAGCCGGGGGTGGGGGATGGGAGGCCCTGGTTGGCTCAGTTGGAGCATGGGACTCTTGATCTCAGGGTCATGAGTTTGAGCCTCAGGTTGGGTGTAGAGATTCCTTAAAAATAAAATCTTAAGGGGCGCCTGGGTGGCTCAGTCGTTGAGCATCTGCCTTCGGCTCAGGTCGTGATTCCAGGGTCCTGGGATCGAGCCCCGCATCGGGCTCCCTGCTCAGCAAGAGGCCTGCTTCTCCCACTACCATTCCCTCTGCTTGTGTTCCCTCTCTCACCGTGTTTCTCTCTGTCAAATAAATAAAATCTTAAAAAAATAAAATTAAAAAAATAAAATCTTAAAAAAAAACTGTTAAGAACCAACTTTTGGTTTCACTGATTTTCTTTCTTCTTTTTCCATTCTCTATTTTGTTTATGTCCATTCTCATCTTTATTATTTCCTTCCTTCGCTAGCTAGCTTTAGGTTCAGTTAGTTCTTCTCTTCCATTCCTTAAGACATGCAGTTTGTTGGTTGATTTTTGAGATTCTTGTCCTTTGACTTGTGCACGGACAGCTGTGCATCTCCTGTGTGTGCACCGCACCCTTACTCTCCTTACGCCATTCCGGACGCTGTTTTTGTTTTCACCTGTTGCAATATTTTTTCGGATTTCCCTTATGATTTACCTTTGAGTCACTGGTTGTTTAAAAATGAGTTGTTTACTTTCCAGATGGTTGTGGAAATTAGTTTATGTTACTGAGTTTCATTCCATTTTGAATGAAAAAGATACTTTGTATGATTTTATTTATTTTTTAAAAAAGATTATATTTATTTATTTGACAGAGAGAGAGTATGAACAGGGGGAGCAGCAGAGGAAGAAGCAGGCTCCCCGCTGAGCGAGGAGCCCAATGTGGGACTTCATTCTAGGACCCTGGGATCATGACCTGGGCTGAAGGCAGACACTTAATTGATGAGCCATCCAGGTACCCCTGTATGATCTTAATCTTTAAAAATTTACTAAGATTTGGGGCACCTGGGTGGCTCTGTGGTGCCTGGGTGGCTCAGTCATTAAGCATCTGCCTTCAGCTCAGCCCTACATTGGGCGCTCTGCTCAGTGGGGAGTCTGCTTCTCCCTCTCCCACTCCCCCTGCTTATGTTCTCTCTCTGACTGTGTCTCTGTCAAATAAATAAATGAAATCTTTTTAAAAATTTACTAAGACTTGTTTTGTGCCCCTTTGCTGATGCTAACGAGTACCCTCTTGCTGTAATACACACTCCCTATGGGCGTAACAGTGTTTCCTCCTGAATCCTTGAACCTGAATGTGGTCATGGGGAGCATGAAAATTTTTTTTTAAAGATTTTATTTATTTATTTGACACAGAGAGAAAGATCACAAGTAGGCAGCAGAGAGGCAGGCAGAGAGAGAGGGGGAAGCAGGCTCCCTGCCGAGCAGAGAGCCCAATACGGGGCTCGATCCCAGGACCCTGAGATCATGACCTGAGCTGAAGGCAGAGGCTTTAACCCACTGAGCCACCCAGGCGCCCCAGAATTTTTTTTTAAAAGATTTTATTTATTTATTTGACACAGAGAGAGAGAGATCACAAGCAGGCAGAAAGACAGGCAAAGAGAGAGGGGGAAGCAGGCTCCCTGCTGAGCAGAGAGCCCGATGCGGGGCTCGATCCCAGGACCCTGAGATCATGACCTGAGCCGAAGGTAGAGGCTTTAATCCACTGAGCCACCCAGGTACCCAACATGAAATTTTTTAAGTAGACATGAAAAAAAAAAAAAGAACAACATGTGAACAAATGGAAACCTACCTGAGTTCTCAGACAGGAAGACTCAAAACAATAAAAATGCCAAGCTCCTCTGAGTTATTTCCTACAGTAACTCTGCTCTAATAAATGTGCCATTAGGAATTGCTGTTGTTTTTATTATCATTTTAAACCAGCAAAGATAGTTAAAAATCTAAATCGGGGATAGGAGAGGGGAAGCAAGAGTAGTAGCCAGGACATTTTGAAAAAGAACAGCAACTGGGAACCTCAGATATTAAAACGCAGAGTAATACTTAGTACTTAAAACAGTGTGGAGCTGATCTATGAATAGACAGCCACATGGCACAGAATAAAAAGTCAGGAAATAGTCTCAGATACATACAGAATTTACAATATGATAAAGGTTGCATTTCAAGTCCATATGCTGCTGGGAAATTTATCTATTTTTAGGGAAAAAAAGTGAATCCATATATCATGCCAAACATAGAGGCTACATTATAAATGAATCTAAGATTTAAATGAAAAAAATCATAAAACTTACTGGGCTATGACTTGGAGTGGATACAACTTTTCTAAGGAAGGCACAAAGCCCAGAAACTGAATAGAAATGCCCGATACCTTTGGCAACATTAAAGTGGAAAACTACTAGGTAAATATCCCATAAACAAACTCAAAAGACAAATGACAAACTTAGAAAATGTGCAACTTATTTTATAATTGAGGAGCTATATCTTTAATATATAAAGAGTTCCTATAAATCAATGAAGACTAATACCCAATAGAAAACTAGGCAAAGGACATGGATGTTCTCAGCGCCTCAATGGTTTGGTTTGCTTGCACCCTTCCCATTTGCCATGCTTCATGCAACCCCTGGTCCAAGGAGGGTGAGAGAGAGTTTTGAGGTCAACTTGAAACCATTATGCAGCCTGGTGTCAATCATAGCTGATTTGCATCCTGAAGAGAGCTACTCAGCTGAGCACCGACTATGTCCATTAAACCATAGATGATCTTCAAACCTATAAGCAAGAAAGATTTGCTATGAACCCAGGAGTTGGGGATGGCCTGTTAATCAGTGATACTGCAGCAATGGTTGACAAATGGACCTGTGAGAACACATTACAAGAATTTCCTGCAGCATTTTTTGTTTCTTTGTAAGAGCAATAGATCAGAAACCTCAATGTCCACCAAGAAATGACTGGATTAATTAATTATGACACACCTATAAATGGGTTTTCCTGCCACAAAAAAGAGTAAAGAAGCTCCATGATTACTGAGACTGAAAATTCCCTAGGATACCTGCCAATTATCTGTGTGAAAAAGGAAAGGGGGGAATGAATAAATCATACCAACTTGTGTATAGTCTAAGACAATCTCCGGAAAAATAAAGTAATAGCTGGTGTTTCCTGATGGAGGGATGGAAGCTTGGTGAATAGGGAGATAGTAAAACTTAAATTATTTGTAACTGGAGGTTGAAAAGTAAATCTGGTGGTTGACAAATTTATTTGTTAGTAAGTTATGAGCAAAATTATAAGTGAAAAGACCAAGGAGAATTTTTTCAGAGTACACCATTTAAAAAATTAAAACAATATTTGAAGCTTATCAGCTAGCCGGTTAATGTTGCAAACTCCATGTACAAATAACTCTAGTTTTGATAAGTATCTGTTCAGCAAATTCTGGTGTACAACTCAGAATAATATTGTACATGAGTCAAAGCTTATTTATTTGGGAGAAATGACCAAGCAATTTAGTGATGAAAAGTTCCTGCAGGTTTGTTCTTCTTTAGTTTCTCAAGATGGCAATTTAGATAACAGATTTCAGCATTTCTTCACTTCAAACATAAGCAATCAGTGCTATAAATTCACACGTGAGCACTGCTTTTACCAGCATCCAAGAGATTTCGAGATGTATTTTCATTTTCTTTTCTAATGTTTTCTAATTTCCCTTGCGATTTCTCCTTTGACCCATGGATTATTTAGAGGTTGTGTTGTTTAGTTTTGAAGTGTAGCAGACTTTCCATCTATCTTACTGTTAACCGATTTCTAGTTTATTTTCATTGTGGTCTGAGATCATCTTTTGGGTGTTTCAAATCTTAAAAAAAAAAAGTCTAAAGGCTTGTTTCGTGACTCAGGGTAAGATTTATCTTTGTGAATGTTCCGTGTGCATTTGAAAAGGTGTGTGTATCCGTTTTGGGGAGGACTGTCCCATAAATGTTGACTAGTTCCCGTTGGTTGATGGTGTTGTTTGGTTCCTCTATATCTTTGCTGAACTTCTGGTACTAGTTGTATCTATTACTGAGTGAAGAATGCTGAATTCTCCAACTATAACCCTGGATTTGTCTAGTTCTCCTTTCAGTTCCATCATATTTTGTTTCTATATTTTGAAGCTCTAGTGTTAATTTTATGTGCATTTAGGATTGTTATGTATTGATGAAGCGACTTTTTTTTTTTTTTACCTTATGTCTTTATCCTGGTAATTCTGTTTGCTCTGAAGTCTATTTTTTGTCTGTATCACTATAGCCACTCTATTTTTGTTTATGTGATATATTTTTTTCTTAATTTTACTTTTAGTTTTCCTGCATTATATATTTAAAGTGAGCTTCTTATAGACAGTGTACAGTGGGGTCATTAAAAAAATCCATTATGACAATCTCTGTCCTTTAGTGCATTTATACCATTTATAATTTATGTAATTGTTGGTAAGTTTTTATTTAGGGATCTCTTATATTATTTGCTTTTTATTTATTGTACATGATTTTCATTTCTCTGTTTCTCTTTCCTACTTTCTTGTGGGCAATTTGAACCTTCTCTAATGTTACATTTTAATTTATATGTTTTGAACTTACCTGTTTGTATAGGTTTTTTTAGTAGTTGCCATAGGAATTGTAATATGCATACCTAACTTTGTCATTCTATTTAGACTGAAAATTTCACTACTTCAAGTATAGTGTAGACACTTTACCACGTCAATCCCATTACCCGCCCCTACTCAATGTTAATGGGTTTCTTGTCTATTACATATACGTACACTGAAAACTCTATCAGACGGGGAGGATAGTCTATTATACTCACCCATATGTTACCTTTCCATCAGCCCCGATGCTCCCAGGTTCTTGCTGATATCATATCCCCTCTGTCCAAAGGTCTGTTAGAGCTTTGGACCAGATAGAAATTATCTTAGTTTTCCATCATGGGAGAATATCTGCTTCATCTTCATTCCTGAAGGATATTATCTAGTAGTTATAGAATTCTTGGGTAAAAGTCCCATTCTTTCAGCACTTGAAAAATACACTGCTTTGGGGCACCTGGGTGGCTCAGTCAGTTAAGCATCTGCCTCCGGCTCAGGTCATGATCCCAGAGTCCTGGGATGGAGTCCCGCATTGGGCTCCCTGCTCGGGAGGTTGGCGGGGGGAGGGAGGCTGCTTCACCCTTTCCCACTTCCCTTGCTTGTGCTCTCCTATTCTTTCTCTGTCAAATAGACAAATAAAATCTTTAAAAAAAAAAAGAAAAAGAAAAACATACTGCTTCCATTGGTCTCTGTGATTTCAGATGAGAAATCCTGCCTTGTGTGTCTTTGTTCCTTTGTAGATAATGCATTGCTTTCCTCTGGCAACTTTCAAGCTATTTTGTCTTTAGTGTTCAGCAGACTAGTTGTGATCAGTCCAGGCATGGATCTCTTTAGCTTGTCCTTTTTGAGGTTTGTCTAAGGCATCGGGGATCTCCAAGGTCAGCCCCACCCCTAGATTCTCTCTAGCAGAGATTTGCATTATCTACTGTGCAAGCTGTAGGACGAAGAGGCCAGGTCGGCTCCTTGGCCCTGCAGGGCCCCCTCTCACAGCCATCCAGGAAGCCGGTCCTAGTCACGGTTGTCCCCACAATGACCCCCACTCACCAGGTGGACCAAGACCATTCACCTGGCTTCCATCTTTGCACATTCTGTTCCCACCCAAGAATGCTTCTCCCACCATTCTGTAGCTGATTACCCCTCATCATCAAGACTCAGCAGCCTCTCCCCAGGAAGTCTCGCAGCCTCGCCAGGCTGCTGTAGTGCCTGCTTTTGCCACACTGCTCTGCCCGCCGCTACACACCTGTAGGGTTGCCCTTACCTGCTCCGCTCCACGAGCACGGGGGCTGGGAATCCTCCATGCTCCCCATGGCTGAGTCAGGGCACTTGGCCTTCGTGGTCCTCAGGCCTCTGTGCTCACCTGTGCAGGCTCCTCACCTGGCTGAATGTTCCGCTATCCAGGGTGCAAGTACTGCCCCTCCCCGGACTCTCCCCTGCCCTTCACCAGGGCCGGAGTCCCCGATGCTGGTGCCTGCGGACAGCGACCCATCCCCTCCCAGCTCCCAGGCTGGGGCTCTTCCCCTGCGTCACTGACTTCGGTCATTAATAGCAGCTTGGACTCGTGGGTATTCATTACAGCAGAATTCATTGCATAGAGTAAGATGAATATTCTGTGGGTTAAATCCATTTATTTTGTTGCTCAGATGATTGCAGCTCTATCTGCTGGGAGCCGCTCCATACCAGGTCCCGAGTCCTCCTGGTGGCCCCACCATCACTCTTATTTCTCAGCCTCAGAGGATGCGCCAGCCTCACCTTGTATTTCCAGGGGGGCCCCTGGGGACAGCAGGGCGTGGTCACAGGGTCCCTGAGGCACAGGAAGCTGAGGACGAGGGTGTCTGGGGGACAGGACAGTATGGTCAGGGGTTCATTCTGGCTGGGCTGCCTTGGGTGGCAGAAGTGCAAGGCCAGCGGCTTAAGGTGGATGGGGTCGGCTGCCCTCCGGTCAGGCCCCAGCCCTCTTTCCCACCACGGGCTTCCTTCACCGAGGCCAGGGCCTGCGGCCACCTCCACCCTCCCTGCTGCATCCTCTGTGTGGGCCGCTGGCTAGGGCCGCCTGGGGAAGGGCTTCTTGCTCTAGACCCCTCCATCTCCAGGCTGATGGGTGAGCAGCCGGTCCCACATCCCCTAGGAGAGGGGCTCCCAGGCCCTGCCCCGGGGGGAAGGCCAGCCGTGTCTCGAAGCCTCCACCACAAAGTGGGGAGACAAGCTTCCTGTCAGGGCGGCTGGGATCAGACGGCACAGGTGTGTCTGTTGTGCTGCTGTCGGGGAAGCCATCGCCACCCCTCCCCGGGGAGGTTTTCTGCATCACTTTGGCTCACAGCAACGTTCTGGGCCCGACACAGATCTGGAAGCGTGTCCCTAAATTCCTGGCTACCATCCTTTAGAGCGTTCTGGATTTGCCACAATGCAGAGATGGGAGCTCATGTGTGCACGGTGTCACACACAGTGTGTGTGTGTGTCATGCGGGTATATGAGTGTGTGTGTGTGTGTGTGTGTGTGTGTGTGTGTGTGCGCGCCCACGTGTGGCTTCCTCCCCCATCAGGATGGGAGCCCCAGAGCCCAGCCGCTGGGGGAGGGGTGCGAGACTGAGTCCGTGGAGGGGAGGCAAGCTCCAGGTCACCCTTCTGCAAAGTGTCAGAAGCAGGGGTGGGGGGCAGATATGGCCACGAAAAGGAGGTGTGTCCAGCGCCCGGGGGAGAGGGCTCTCCTGCCTTTTATGCTCAGAGTGACACAGGGGACGCCTCCTGGGGTGGGACAGTTGCCTGGATATTTTCAAATGCAGCAGATAAATGTGTGGAACTGACGTATTTCTGCCATTTCTCACGTGCCGCAGGAAAACCACACTGCCCCAAACTCAGCCAAAGACTCATTGTTGGGGTTTGAGCAAAAAAGTCAGCTGTGGGTTCAGGGCCCTGGGATGGCATTACCTGGTGGCACCTGGACAGGGCTCCTTCCGGGCCGCAATTGGGACCGAATCCAGGAAATGTGGCTGTGCCACACTGGGAGGGGGCCCTTCTGTGAGAGGCAGTTGGGGGAGAGTTTTGGGTGAAAAGACCTGGATTTGGATGACGACGTGCAGCCCCTTTGGGAAGTGCTGGCAGGCTGGGGGCCCCGTCTCCCCTGGCCTCTTCCGTCATGGCAGCGTGGGAAGAAGGGACACCTGCGTTCAGGGCATCTTTGCAGAATGACACCACGGCCCCCAGGGCGGCCTCCTCCCACTCCGCTACACACCCTGCCCACTAGTAACACCACGAGACACACGCCTTTCAGCACTTTG
>CM053615.1:2737174-2757784 GCA_028646535.1 Procyon lotor | reverse complement strand
AGCATCACATACACAGCATCACACACAAGGGCACAAACAGCATCACACACACACACATCACACACAACATCACACACACAGCATCATACAGCTTCACACAGCATCACACACACAATAACACACAGCATCACACACATCACACACACACAGTGTCATACAGCCTCATACATAGCCTCACATATAGCATCACACAGCATCACACACACACATCACACACAACCTCACACACACAGCCTCACACACACAGCATCACTCGCACCGCCTGCAAACAAAGACCTCTGCAAGCAGATGTGCGCTCCCTAGGTCCGTGCCCAGCGTGCACACCACAGAAGGGGGCTCATCGTGGTGACGGAGTATTTAAAACGCCCTGTTAGGTCAGGACCTTCTGAAAGGTCTGGAAGTGGGAGTGTGGGTGGGAGAGTGTCGGGAGCAATCCGCACCCCTCTCCCCGCGGGCCTGGGCTCCTCCTTGGCCCGCGGCCGTAGGGACCCCGGGCTCCTGTCCCAGGGCGCCCGCCGCCCAGCCCAGCCTTGTTGCCATGGGGACGGTGGGCATCCCGGGCTGCTCCCCGCCCTCCCGGGGCTGGGGAGCCTGGGGCTTTGTCGGGCTGGAGAAGAAAGGGGCTGCCTGCAGGCACCGCCCCGCCCGAGGGAGGTCCGAGCTGGAGGCAGGGCCGCGCGTCCCGCCCCCGCCGGTGGCTCCCGCGGCCTCACCCTGGACTGCCCGGATCCGCGGGGTCTCCTCCAGCCCGGGGGATCCCGGCTCTGCCCGTTTGCGTGCTTCCCCAGGGAAGGCGGTGAGTAGGCTGGGGTCCGGAGAGGTAGGTTTTCCCGGTTCAGGTGGCGCCGCAGCCCTGGGGGTGGGGGTGGGGGTCACTTCCCGGGTTCCTGGGACGCTGCTGTCTCCCAGGGTGGTGGGCGGGACAGCGTGCCTCTGTGTGATGTGTGATTTCAGGAGGAGGCTTCCCACATGCAGGCGGGGTCCCCACCGCCCCTAGGCGCCCGAGTCCGACTCCACTGGGAATCGTCCAGGATGTTGGCTGGACACGTGCGGGGGGTCAGAGCTGTGCCCTGGCCTGCGGTGTCTGGGTTTCCCCACACCGCTTTTCCCTGGGCTTTTGAAACAGGTGGGGAGGGAGTGGGGTGTGTGTGTGCTTTAGAGATGCCACTGCCCGAGGTTGCCTCAGAAACCAGGACCCCATTTCAAATGCTGGATTGTCTTTTTTTAAAACAATGTTGGAGAGCAGTTTTCCGTTCGCAGCTCTGAAAATGGAGGGAAGTACCGATTTCCCTCGCCCCCCCTCCCACCATGCTGTAGCCCTGGGGCTGGCAGCACCCTCTTTGGAGGGACGCCTGTGGTAGGTGGCGAGCCGCCCTGACCCGCATTCATTGTCACCCAGAGCCCACACTGTATCGGGGCCACTCCTGCGGGCATCCCCTGGGCTTGGGACAGATGTCTCATGACATGTGACCATATTTACTGCCCTCGGAGCCCCCGTGCTCCTGGCAGCCACGGACCCCAGGCTTTCTCCAGAAAGTCACACAGTTGGGACCAAGCAGGGTGTCGTCTTATTGATGTGCATTTAAGTTCCCGGTGATTTCCTCTCTCTACTTCTTACTCACTTTCTTTCATTAGGAAAACCAGCCTAGTGTGGCCAGGGCGCCTGAGTAGTGTGCATTCTCGAGTCCTTGGGGACGCCAGGCTGTCCCTGGCTCTCTGGCGGTGTGGATCAGGACACTAGATGTCTAGGGCAACTTCCCAGGTCGGTGTGGAGTGCCCATGTGCGCTCAGAGTCCATTGTAAACTACTGCAAGACACACACCCAGCCTCAGAGGTTGTGCAGAAAGTGAAACGTGTCTCTGCGCGAGTTCCAGGCCCGGCCGTGGAGCGGTGGGGCTGCTGGGGCTGCTGGCTTTGGACGCAGGGCCTCCTCTGGGCACAGAGACTCCCTCGGGCAGAGCGGGGCTGGAGCCTATGTTCTCATCCGCAGTACGGTGGTCTCGAGGGCTCCTTCTTGGTGGTCTTGCTCCGTGACCTCCGCCTGCCCCCTAGGGGCCTGGACCCGCTCTGGGCACAGGGAACAGGCCGGCTCACACATGTCTGGGGACTCCGGGCAGGACATGTAACCATGTCCCCAGCTGTCCAGTGGGGCTTGCCAGGGATAAAAGGGGCCAAAGAATATCCTCAGTGCTGTGCGCGGCCCCATCTGACTGCAGTGGCTGCCCAGGCGACAGGGACACCTTCCCAAGCTTGTAGACACCAGTTCTGTCTCAACCCCAGGGCTTCGGGCCAGTTTGGAGGCTCCTAGCTTCCCCCGGACATGTGATAGGGGCTCCCAGGGGCCTTCACGCTGTGTGTGAAGGATTCTTGGACAGATGTGGTTGGGGCGTGCCCACAGCTCAGCAGTCCCAGCCCATCGGGACACCCCCCTCCCCGCTGTGTGTGTGTGCATGTGGGTGCATGTGAGTGTGCACAGGGGCCAGTGTGTCCCATGACCCCCACTGTTTGTGTCTGTGTGCTCATGAGTGTGCACAAGGGCCGGGATATCCAGTGACCCCCATTGTCTGTTTCTGTGTGCGTGCACATAAGTGTGCACAGGGGCCAGTGTGTCCAGTGAGAGGCTAGGCGCCTGTGTGGGCAGTGATCTGCCCCAGAGGGACTGAGGGCCTCTCATCCCCCGGGCACTGCTCTCCAGCCCCAGCCCCAGAGCCTCTGCCCAGGGTGGTGGCACCATCCTCTTGCCCGCTCACCTGAGGCTCCTGCACCTATAGCCAGAGGCCGAATCTGCAGTCACACTCCGCTAACTGGCCAGCAGGCACTGAGCACTGCTAACCACCTACTAACCCACTGACTTCCTTTTTATGTGCCTCCCTCCCTCCCTCTTTGCCGCCTTGTTCCAGAAGGGACCTGGTTTGGCTCAAGCATGCAGGATAGAGAAGCAGCTGGATACAAGGGAGAGCTGTGTATCTGCCAGGCAGAGCTTGGTGGGCGGCTGGTGAAGTCCCAGGGTGGGAGTCCAGGACTGAGGCAACGGGAGTTCTGGACTTGGGCTGACTCCTCCCGGTTGTGTGTTGGAGGAGCCCCCTCCCCAGCTCCAGATCAGCTTTTGGGAGCTATGGGAGCCTGTGAGCAGAACTGAGGAGCCCTGGGGGTGGGGGGGGAGAAGTCTGTGGTCAGGAGCCCCTAAGGGGACAGCTCAAGGACAGAGCTGCCCCACGGGGCCCTGGGACGTGGGAAGGGCATGTCCACTCCAGGTGGCAGCCGTGGCTGTCAGCCCGGAGTTGCACACCCCAGGCCCCGCCAGGCTCTTGCTCTCCTGGGGCTGCTCAGCAGCCCTGTCCCTCCGTCCCTCTGTCCCTTGGGTCCCCTGCGGGAACAGCCTGGCAAGGAGGTGAGCCATGAGGAGTCCTTTGCGTTAGAGGGAATCCCCACGGGTTCTCTAGAGCTCCAGCTGGGGCTTTTAGAATGAGGTTGCTGCTGACATCAGCTTGACTGGATGAACGGGGACGGCCTTTTGTTTCCTAGTAATTAATTTCCAGTGAGCCCCTCCCCTTCCCCTCCCCCTTCCTCCCTTCTCTCTCACTGTGCTGGGGCCGCTGTGAGCAGATTCCCACCCTTCCTAGCCCTGAAAGAAGCAGGGCTGTGGGTTCTAATCACCTCTGGTTAATCAGGAGATGACACCAAGTATCCTAATGGGAGGGGGTGGGTCCATGTCTTGTATCGCTACAGGCAGACCTGGGAGAAATACAGGGTTTGCTTCTAGACTGCTTCCATAAAGTAAATATTGCAGTAAGGGGAGTCAAGTGAGCACACAAAAGTTATGTTTATAGTGTATGTAGCCTGTGAAGTGTGCAGCTCCAGTGTCTAAAGAAACATTGTTTGAAAAAGAAAAGAACAATGTTCATACTTTAATTAGAAACACTCTTTGGGGGCACCTGGGAGGCTCAGTTGGTTCACTTTGGGCTCAGGTTATGATCCCAGGGTCCTGGGATCAAGTCCCGCATCGGGCTCCCTGCTCGGTGGAAAGCCTGCTTCTCCCTCTCCCTCTGCCTGCCTCTCTGCCTACTTCTGCTCTATCTCTCTGTCAAATAAATAAATAAATAGAGAGAGAGAGAGAGAGAGAGAGAGAGAGAGAGAAAGAAAGAAAGAAAGAAAGAAAGAAAGAAAGAAAGAAAGAAAGAAAGGAAGGAAGGAAGGAAGGAAGGACTCTCTTGTTGAAAAATGCTAACCATCATCTGAGCTTTCAGGGAGCCATGAGCTTTTTGCTGATGGAGGGTCTTGCCTGTTGTTGATCTGCTGACCCATCAGGGTGGTGCCGGCTGTGGCCGTTTCTGAAAATAAGACAACCCTGAAGTCTGCCGCTGCCGCATGGATTGAATCTTCTTTCAGGATAAATTTCTCTGTAGCATGTGATGCTGTTTGGTAGCATTTTACCCAAAGTAGAACTTCTTTAAAAAAAAAAAAAAAGATTTTCTTTTTTTATTTGATAGAGAGAGAGAGAGTGGGAGGGGCAGAGGGAGAAGCAGACTCCCCGCTGAGTAAGGAGCCCAATATGGGGCTCGATCCCAGGACCCTGGGATCATGACGCTTAACCAACTGAGCCTCCCAGGCGCCCCAGTAGAACTTTCAAAGCCGGAGTCCATCCTCTCCAATTCTGCTGCTGCTTTACAACTACACTCGTGTGATATTCCAAATCCTTTGTTGTCATTTCAACAGTCTTCACGGCCCCTTCGCCAGGTGTAGATTCCATCTCAACCCACTCTCTTTGCTCGTCCATAAGAAGCAAGTCCTCATCTGTGCAGGTTTGATCACGGGATTCTAGCAGTTCAGTCTCATCTTCAGGCCACACTTGTGATCCTACTTCTCTTGCTGTTTCCCCCACATCCGCAGTGACTTCCTCCACTGGAGTCTTGAACCCCTCAGAGCCACCCGCGAGGGCTGGAATCAACTTCTTCCAAATGCCTGTCCATGTTGATAGTTTGACCTCTTCCCATGAATCAGGAATATTAACGGCATCTAGGATGGTGAATCCTTTGCAGGATGTTTTCGATTGACTCTGCCCGGATCCATCAGAGGAATCACTATCTATGGCAGCTATCGTCTTACTAAAGGTATTAAAGAATGAGGCTTGCCGGTCCAAATTACCTCTCGATCCATGGGCTGCGGGATGGATGTCGTTAGCAGGTAGGAAAGCAACATCAACCTTGTCCCTCTCCATCAGAACTCTTGGGTGACCGAGTGCAATGCCACGCAGCAGTAATATTTTGCAAGGAATCTTTTCCTGAGCAGTAAGTCTCAAGAGTGGGCTTAAAATATTCTGTCAAGCATATGGTAACTAGCTGTGCTGTCTGCCGGGCTCTGCTGTCCCATTTAAAGAGCACAGGCAGAGGAGATTTAGCTTGGTTGCTAAGGGCTTCTTTCCAGAATGGGCAACGAGCCCTGGCTTCCACTTTAAGTCACCAGTGGCATTAGCCTCTCTTGAGAAAGTCATCCTGTCCTTGGAAGCTTTGAAGCTGGGCATTGACTTCTTTCTCGCTCTGAAAGTCCTAGAGGGCATCTTCCAATAGAAGACTATTGCATCCGGATTGAAAATCTGTTTAGTGTGAGCACCTTAGCTGGGTGCTTCTCTTAGCTAGATCCTCGGGATCACTTGCTACAGCTTCTCCATTTCTTGTCATTCTGAGTGCTCACTGGAGTAGCTCTCATGATGTCCTGCAAGGACATTTCCTTTGCATTCCTAACGGGGCTTACCTTTTGGCACAGGAGGCCTAGCCTTCGGCCTGTCTTGGGTTTCGACAGGCCTTCCTCGTGAAGCTGAATCATTTCTAGTTTCGATGGAATGTGAGAGCCGTGCGACTCTTCCTTTCACTTGAACACTCAGAGTCCATGGTAGGCTAATCAACTGTGCTAATGTCCGTCCAGTCGTGTCTCAGGGAATAGGGAGGCCCGAGGAGGAGGAGAGAGATGGGGGAAGGGCCCGTCCGAGGAGCAACCAGAACACACATAACATGGATCAGTTGAGTTCCTCGTCTTATTTGGGCACGGCTCATGGTGTCCCCAAATTGGTCGGAAGATCACGGAAGATCTCTGATCACAGATCACCGTAGCAAATTAATAATAACAAACACGTTTGAAATATTGTGAGAGTTCCCAAAATGTGACAGAGACATGACGTGAGCAAGTGCTGTTGGAAAAATGGTGCCAACAGACTTGTTCCAGGCAGGATTGCCATAGACCTTCCATTTGTAAGCAATGCAGTGTCTGCAGGGTCTGTAAAACAAGGTGGACTCGTATATACACAGTGATTTTTTTTCTTACAGGGTGAAAAAAGGCCACAGACACAGCACCTCCTCTGTGGCCAGCGTCAGAGAGGTTACAGGTCAGGGGTCACTTCCACTTGGGACCAATGTCCTGTCCCCAGGGCCCCCCGTCCTGTCTGTCCTGCTCCGTGTGCAAAGCTCTCAGACATCACCCCGTCTCAGGGTCAGAGGTCACGGGGGCTCCTCCATGACGACCCCCAAAGGCTGCTCTTAGCTGGGGTGACTAAACTGCCAGGTATTTTTAGAATAATTCTGCTTTTGTCTTGCTTAAATAAGAAGGTAACATGAGCGCTCCCCAGTGGGACCCTCACTGCTCTCAAGCTGGTGTTTGACGCACCCCAAGCCAGGTGGGGCGTGGAGTGCAGTCCATAGTCACCTGGATCACCTGGCTGTCCTCGGAGGTGCCTGACCCATGGTGACATTCAAGGCAGCACCCAACTTAGGGAAGGTTTTCTGTTTTTGAACAGAATCCAGTTTCAGTTTAAAGGAACCTAGCGAACTTTTTGCAAAAGTTTTTCAGCATTTTCAGAAAGCAAAATTACACTCCATCTCCCTTCCTTTTGGGTTTCTTAACCACATTTTCCCCCAGAGAAATGTAGGACAGCTAAGTAGAAATTAAATTTTCCATATATAAACAGACATGGAGACAGCTGGCTCTGAGGCAATTGCTGGAGGCTTAGAATCTCAAATGAGCAATGGAGAAGACGTTATCCTCTTGTTTTTAAATAGGTCGACTTTTCTCCCAATTGCAAATATAATAAATGTTCTTTGTAAAAATGTATATATCACGGAGAAGCACGGAGAGGAAAGTGAACGTCCCCAGAAGCTCAGCACCCAGAGCTGGAAGGTCACAGGTCCGAGGGTGTGCGCAGGGGGCCCCTGCTCCTTCCCTGGGTCTTGTCTGCGGCCGGGTGTCCAGGGGCCCCCATCCTAAGCCCATGGGGTCCCACCCCACCTCCTGCCCAGCTCTCACCCGGCTTGTGGAGAAGATGTCAGCGCTGCACACCATCCCATCCTGGCCCAATGGGCACCCCCAGTGCCCCCCTGCCCTGAGAGCCAGGAGCCGGCAACCCCGTGGTCCTCATGTACCTCCTTCTTGGGGAGCTGCTTTCATGGCCTGCACCACATGGCCGCTGACCGACTGTGTGAGGCTCCGGGCACCTTTGAACTCTGGTGTCCTCGTCGGTAACGGGGACTCTCACGGCCAGGGCTTCCACTGCCCCTCTAGACTCTGCGCCCCCTCTCCTCACGGTCTGCGCAGGCCCCCAGCTGCCCCGCGCCTCCCCCCTGCCCTGCGCCCCTCGCTGCCCCGCGCCTCCCCCTGCCCTGTGCCCCCCGCTGCCTGCGCCTCCCCCTGCCCTGTGCCCCCCGCTGCCTGCGCCCTCCACTGCCCTGTGTGGGAAGGGGGCTCCAGTCCCCGCCTGCCCTGCACCCTGTGCTTCCTGCGCCCCACTCCGCTGCCCTGTGGCCCCTCCCGCCCGCGCCTCCGGACGCCTGCGCCCCCACCGCCCTGCACTGCGCCTGCGCCGGCGGCCCGCTGTCCTGGCGGCGACCTCTGCCGGTTCCTCCTTCACCGCCTGAGACACCGCTTCCCCTTCTGGAAATGGGGAAAAGGGGTGGCCCTGAGGCCCCCTCATTTGCTCTGTGTCTGTGGGGCCGCGGGGGCCGCGAGGCCAGGTCCAGATGGCATAGGGAGGGGGAGCAGTGGGCGCCCCAGAGCTGGGCGTGCACGGCGAGGGAACAGAGCGAGGCGGGCGGGGTGCGCCCCGTCTTCTGCGGGAGCTACGCCGCCTGGGGTCCCGGCCACCTCCACTTCTGCTTATGCCGAGGATTCCAGACACTGCTGTGTTTCCCCGGGTAGTTCCTTGCTTCTGTTAAGAGTCAAGGGACTCCGTTAACCCCCCCCCCCTTTTTTTTTAATGAAGCTTTTTCTTTGGCTAAGTAACTGTAGGCCCACGGGCAGCTGTGAGGAACCCCGCGGAGGTGGCGAACCTTTTGCCAGCCTCCCTCAGCGGTGACATCGTGCGGGACTGTAGCGCGCGCGCCTTGGTGGGGAGGTCGCCCCGCAGCGCCCGGGGCCCCTCCCGTGCCCCCGCCGGCCGCTAACCTGCGCCCGGTCAGTACACTCCTACGGTAACGCTCAGCAGGTGAAATTCGGAACGTTTTCAAACCGGCTTTTTGAGTCGGCGTTCATCCCACTCCCCCAGACCGCAGTGTCCAAATCCCTTCCTCTCGAGCACGGAGTGTGTCTGGGGTGTGGCCGGGCCACGTTCCATCCCACAGCCCTTGAAGGCCATCAGGTTGTTTGCCCTGCACGTCTGCATGCGGGTCTCCGTGTGAACCTAGGCTGCACTTCTGGGAGACGGATGCCAGATCCCCTCCTGCCTCCAGGGGGCGTCCAGGTGTCCTAAAAGACCCCGCCCAGCTCTTCCCAGGGTGGCTGTCCCATCTGCATGCCCAGTCTGAGTGGCCCTGTTTGAGCGCATCTGGTACATCGCTGGGGGGTAGCCCTTCTTTATGTCGCCCACTGGGAGGGTGTGAGGGGAGCCCCTGATGCCCAACTGGCCCTCGTCTGTTGACTGTCTTGTGATGGATGGCTCATGCTCTTGGTGTCCCATCTAAAAACCCCACCTGGCCTTGGATCCCACAAATTGTTTCCTAATTTTTTTTTCTTAAAGTTTCCTGGTATACATTTTACGTTTAAATCTATGATCCATTTTGAGCTGGAGTCCGTGTCGGGTGTGCTGTCTAGGTCGGGCTCCTTGGCTGCCTGGGGATGTCCCATCACCCCAACGCTGCTCGTGGAAAGGCTGTTTTTCCTCTCTTTGCACTTCGGCAACCACCCCCGTCCTTGGTGGGGCTCCTGCTGGGTCCCTGTTGTGTCCTGTCGATCCCTGGGTCTGTCCCCCTGCACCACCCTGTGCCCTCTGCTGTGGTGACAGAGGTGTGGTCCTTCCTGGTCACGCTGCCTCGCTGCCTGGGGGCCTGTGTTCTCTGCAGAGATTCAGGAATGTGCTGGACTGAGATCCACAAAAAGCCTTACTGGGGCTTTGATAGAAACGGAATTAAACTCATAGATCGTTTGTGAGAGAAATGACATCTATCTGTCCGGTCATCAGTCCATGGACATGAACACAATATGCCTCTTTTCTTAGACCTTTATTTCTTTCATCAGCGTGTTAGAGTTTTCAGCATGCGAGCTTAGTAAATATTTTGTTGGATTTATGTTTGTTGGATTTATGTTTGAGGCTCCTTTTTAAAAAAATTTTAATCTTTTAGTGTGAATGGCATTGCGTTTCTTAGATTTTGGTGTCTACATGTTTAAACATTCAAGTGATTTTGATCTCGTGTCTCTGACTAGCAAACTCACTTGTTAGTTCTAGTGGTTTTGTAGATTCTTGGGATTTTCTTTGTAGACAATCATGTCATCTGCAAATATGGACACTTCTCTTCCTTCCATTTGCTCTGCGTGCATTTTCATTCTTCACCTTGCCTTATTGCGTGGCTGGAACATCTGGCACTCTGACGAGCGAGGACAGTAATGTCCTTGCCTCTTCCCATCCTTAAGTGATGTTACGGGATGAATTGCATCCCCCAAAATTCATATACTGAAATCCTAAACCTCGGTGCCTCAGGATGTGACCTCATTTAGAGACTGAACCCTTAAAGAGATAATTAGTTAAAATGAGGTCATAGGTATGGGCTCTAATCCAGTGGGACTGGTGTCCTTCTAAGAAGAGGAGATGAGGACAGACATGCACAGAGGGACACCCACATGAGGACACGGGGAGAAGGTGACCGGTCGCCCAGGCCAGGAGAGAGGCCTCGGGGGGGAACCTGTCCTGCCCACGCCTGGATCTCAGACTTCCGGTCTTGAGAACTGGGTCAGGATGCATTTCTGCTATTGTTTCTATGGATTTTTGTTACAGCAGCTGGAGTAAACTGATATCCTGGCCCCCAGGCCCACAGAGGGTGGGCTCGTGCTACTCCAACTTCCTGTGCTCGTTCTGCCCATTCTTTAACCTCATCTAGAGCAGACTGTTGCACCTGGCTTCTCTTGAGAGATTCACCCATGTCCCTGGTATATTGGTAGCTGAGTAACATTCCGTATGACGAACATGGTTGCACACTTTGCTCAATCGTTCTCTGGTTGGTGGACATCTGGGTCAGGGTCACTTTCAGTTTTTTGTTATGATGAATCGGGTTGCTACAGACATGGGGACCAGGTCTTTGTATGGACAGATGTATTCTCTTCTCCTGGGGAGACCCCCACGCCCCCTAGGAGTGGAATTGCCGAGTTGCAGGCAGGTGTGTGCTTAACTTCATGGGGAAATGCCAGGTGGTTTTCCAAAGCAGTTGTGAAATTCTGCACCTGTCGGTAGTGGGTCATGGACCCCTGTGTGCCACATCCTTGCCGTGCATACACGAGCATGGTGGGGTCTCACCGAGGCTGTAGCTTATGTCTCCCTCACACGGGGGCCGGGGAACACTTGCCTTGGTGCTCACTATCCCTTCAGACAACTCTTGGAAGTGCCTGGTCTAGTCTATTCCTCAATTTATTTTTATTGGATAGTCTTTTCCTTTATTGATTTGTAGGAACTTTTTATATATTCTGTGCACAAGTCCTTTGTCAGAAAGATGTATTACAAACATTTCCTTCCTGTCCGTCCGCGGCTCTGCCTTTCATCTTTTTCGTGGGTCCCTGGATGAGCACGCGATTCTCCTGCTGATGAAGTTTGGTTTATCAAGTGTTTTTCTGCAACTTTTAGGCCTGAGACATCTGCCTGCCTCGAGGGCGTGGACGTCGCACCTGTGCGTTTCTGGAAGCTCTAGAGTCCTGCTCACAGTTAAGACCTGGCTTCGTTCCAGCTGTGTGTGCGTGCGTGTGTGTGGTGTGAGTGATGGCTAAGGCTCACCTGTCCGTGTTGTGTCCACGTACCATGCACAGTCATGAGGGGCTTTCGTCTCCCAGCACCGAGCGCTGCTGCCTTTGCCAAAACCCGACCCACCACATGCGTGTGATCGCAAGTCTGGAGCCCCCATTCCATTCCATTGGTACATCTCTCTATCCCTATGTGACACCGCCTATCTTGTTTTAATTTAAAGTAAATTTATTATTACGGTAATTATCTTACTTAATAAACTAAATCATTTTACTTATTCCGGAAACCCTACCCGTGCTAATCTACGGGAGCGGTTCTCCACTGTCAGATACTCACATCTCCAATTTTTCCCATTGCAAATGCAGCTGTACCGTGGGGTGGAGGATGGACGTGTGGAGGGGCGGCGGGGGCAGGGCTGTGAGCTGCTCGGGTCAGCTCTTTCCGTCGAGGCTCCAGGTTGCGTGAAGAGGGGTGCTCCTCAGCCACTGTTGGCTCCTTTTCAATCTTCCTTCTTCTCTGGGGTAGCAGTGCTCCTACCCTGTGCTCCTCTGCTCCCCGTGCTCCCTCCCGTCCTCATCCTCTCCCATGCTCCCTCTGCTCCTCTCTGTTGTGGCTGTGGAGCCCCAGATTGTGTCTTGGCTCTATGCTGCCTTTGCTGTGGGGACAAGCCATGAGAAGAGAAGGAATTTTAAAATTTGTGTCTTTATCATGGTCATTTAAAAATTATTAAACCAAAAAGTAGACAATATGATTATGTGGTTAAGAAAACAAACAGATCTGAGAGCTCTCGCTTACACCATGGCTCTGTCCATAAGATAACCATTTTAAACAGTTTTTAAATTTTCAAACTTGTGGAAAAGATGCAGGAATTCATTTATCAAGCGTCAATAATTTGCCCTGTTTGTGCTTCCCCCATGTAGAGAAGGAGGCATGATTTCCCAGAACCATTTTTAAGAGTTTGCAGAGCTCACAACGAGAACATCTGGCGGCCAGGTACTTCATCTGTTCTAGTGACTAGCTGTGTCTGCCGTGAGGAGGTCTGGCCTCTCTGCCTATTAGGCAGATGCTCCTCTGCTCTGAGTGGGGACCATGTGGTCGACCCACTGGCGCCCTCCAGGTGGGCACTGGCAGTTTCCAGCCTTCCTCCTACCTGCCCTGGTGCAGGAACCACCTGGCACCTTCCTGCCATGCACCTGGGCAGGTATGCCCAGCACCAGCTTCTGGAGTGATGAGTGCTTGGTCCCCTTCTGTCTCCCCCCGCATCCTGTGGAGAGGTCTTTGCTAACCTGATGGGGAGAGAGGGCACTTGGGTGTGGGCTGTAGCTGTCTCATCACGTGTGTGTGGCCACTTAGATTTCCTTTCCTGCAAGCTAGCTCTTCCTGACCTTGGCCCTGAGCTATCAGTTTCTGGATCATTCCACGGCCCACTCATCCCTCACCCCGCACCCAGACTCAATGATGGAGGTGACTCATCCAATGGGGGCCAGCCATCTGAATCTTAAAAACATAAAAGCAAGCCATTTTGCAACAAAACCAAGTGTGGGTTGCGTCGAGGCAGCCCCACATGTAAACATCAGACAGACTGCTCTGTTTCTGGGGACTGTCTCTATCATCCTCTGTCCCTCATGCCGCGGTCACCGAGGAGCCAGGGAGCTTTCCAGG
Source organism: Procyon lotor (assembly GCA_028646535.1). Lineage (NCBI taxonomy): Eukaryota > Metazoa > Chordata > Mammalia > Carnivora > Procyonidae > Procyon > Procyon lotor. Next base: position 2,744,919 of record CM053615.1, on the reverse strand, counting down.
ACGTAAAACACTGGAAGAAACAAGATTTTGAGAGAAGCAACGTGGCTCGTGGTCCCACAACAGGATTGCTCCATCCATGGAAACACTAAGTCTTGAACTTAAAAGCCTTTGATTCTGGAATAATTCTACATATGCAGACAAGTAGTGGAGACAGTGCAGAGGGTCCCTCCTCCCACATCGGCACCCACATAATGGGCTCCAATGGCCCAGAAGTGAGCCTGGCAGAATACCATAGACTACAGACCATCTGCACCCAATATCTAGGGTGCCTCAACGCATTCAGTAAACATGGAATTTTAATGTTGTTTGTGCCCAGAATTCTCCTAAAAGGCAGGAGGGAGAATTTGGTTGTCTCGGTATGTTATGTTTACAAAGAAATAAACACATTAATTCTCTATGTTTTTAATGAGGGGCCAGGCTGGATGGGGCACGTGGCTCCCGTGGCTCCTGTGGTCCGGGGCTGGGTCCTGTGGCCCTGCCTGCTGCCAGGGAGGCCAGGAGCCAGCACACGTGGTCGTGCCACTCCCCAGGAGCAAGTGGGAGCCACACCACTGTCCTAGGCTCTTGGCTCAAAGGAGTGCAGAGGAAACAGCGATGAGGGACCGTGTTAGGCTGCTTAATATTCTATACGATGAAAACGCTGGTTCTTGGCAAGTGTGTTCCTTGCTGGACAGTGCCACCACCCAGGTAGAGATGTCCCCTGCCTGATGTGGTCCAGCCAGGCTGCACCCTACTCCACTTTTCGTTCATCACCTTTTGGGTCATGACATCTGGGCTGCTGCCTCCTTAGGCCATTTCTGCACAATGGGGCTCTGGGCCTGGGTCCTTAGGTCTCTGTGGGGTCTCACTGCCAGTCTCCTGGCTCAGGGATGTCGGCGGGCAAGGGCCATGCTGGGGAAAGGTGGCAGGTGTGACGCTCGTCCACTGGAGAGGGAGGCATCTGGAGGGCCACTTGCCATAGGCCAGGCCCTCCTTCCTCCCAAAAACTCTGTGCATCTCATCTCCTTCCCATTTTATGGGAGAGAACTGGGGCTCTGAGGGTTTCAGCCCAAGAGCCCAGGTGTAAGCCCAGGTGCCTGGGACACTGACCACCATCCTGTCACCTGCTGGGTGGGGCAGTTGGGAGTCCTCAGCGGTGGCTGGGGGCCAGACGGTAGGTGCTGTGCATGCTTGCTGGGGTCCTCACGTCCCTGGAGGGAGGCGCACCTGTGTCCGCGCACATGGTGCTACCCCTGTGACCGGTGATTCCCCGACCTCCTCACAGACTTCCTCAAATCCGGGGTTAAGAGGACTATCTGGATGTGAAGTGGGGAATGTCAGCAGCCTGATCCCTTCCCTCTGAGACAGCCAAGCATGGGAGCGTCTTTGCTGCGTGGACACCACTGGCGAGGGCATGGGGAAGCCTCCGCTGTGCGCTCGGGGTGGGCGTGAGGCAGGTCTGCGTGGGCTGGAGGAACGGCCTCGTTAGCGGCCCCCAGTGCTGACTTCCTCACACTTGCATGTTCCCTGTGTGCGAGGGCGGGACGAAGAGGCCGCTGCTGGAACCGGTGCAAGAATTCACGCTCTGAGCTTTGTAGGGTTCTGAGTCTTCGTGCATTTGCCTTCTCCTGGGGTCACAGAGCTGCCCCGTGACAAGGGTGCTCCTCTGACTGTGCACGGGCCCCCTCTCAGCTAGGGGACCCTGCTGCTCAGGCCTGCTGGACCCCCTGAGGGTCGTGTGCCCGCAGGTGTCGTGTGCCCGCAGGTCTGTGCAGAGAAGTCCACTAGACGAGGTGGAGGGGAGAAGGCTGCGGCCTCCAGCGCCTCCACCCCTGGACAGGAGCCGTTAAACCACCATGGGCCGTGGTGCAGAGGCTCATGGGGGCCTGGATAGCTCTCCAGCCGGTCTGGGCTGTATTTTCACAGAGGAGGCAGCTGGGGAACCAGTGAACTTGGGCGTGTGACGATGCGGAAATGCGAGTGCGCTGTCTTTGGTGACCCGTGTTGCAAAACCAGCAAAAGGAAGTTGTGTTTTTTTGCTGCCTGAAGTCGGCCCCAGGCAGAAGCGCATGCCTCCGGGGAAGGCAGGTGAGTGGGGCTAGCTCCGGGGGCTTCGCCAGCCCCCAGGGCCTGTGCTGGTCCTGTGGGGCCACTTTTGGGGACGAGGATGTTCCGGGCAGGAGTGCCTTGGTGGGGGTGGCTTCAAGGCAGGAAGCCATGCGGTGGTGGGTGAATGGTGTGACTCTGCTCCTTTGGCTCCCAGGTGCCCCTGACTTGATTTGTGAAGAGCCAGCCACCAGCGTGCCATCGGCCGGGACAGCATTGGGTGTTGTCCGGGGTGCCTCGGACTCTAGCTAAGATGAACTGAGCCCAGGAGGGGCTGGGGTCTGAGGCTGACCCACATCAGGGTGCCCCCCACATGGGCCGAGCCTGCGCACCTGTCACCAAGGCCCTGTGCAATGTGTGTCTTCCTTTACCTGGGCTGAGGAAGGGTGAATGGTCCACAGGGTCCCTAGGGGGCTAGGCCTTCCCACACAATGTATGGCTCTGGAAGGTTCTTCTGCAATTGGATGCATTTTAGACACTCATGGGGCTTAGCTGTGGTGGGGCTACCGGGGAGGAGAACACCCTGGGATGCCCATGCCACTGACTCCAGGCAGGGGGACATCCTGGGTGGCAGTGGGGTGGAGCCAGACGCCGCCGTGTTCGTGCAGAGTGGGGGTATGTTCAGGGGCAAAGCAGTACCCAGAGCACTTGGCTCCTGGGACCCTTGGCGCTTGCAGGCAACTGGCTGAGTTCTTGGCCACTCCTAAAGGAGAGGGGACAGAGGGAGCCCCGGGCCTTGTTCTGCATGCTGCCCAGCTGGGCCCCCCTCAAACCCTCAGAGCCTGACAGTTCGCTGGGGCCAGGCGGGGCCGGGCGGGGCCGGGTGCACAGGGAGGAAGTGGTTTATCTCCAGCTGGGTGTTTGCAGGAGGCCAGAGGCCCTGGTTCCGTTCCTTGGGTTTGTCGTCTGTCTCCCCACAAAGGCCACCACCTCCAAAAGTTCAGGGGCCCCGAGCTGGACAGGACTGTGTGCTCTGATACATGGGGGCCTGACCCTTGGTTAGTTTGTGAAGGTCAGAGTTCAGATGGGGGGCTAACGGAGGCCTTGAGGACATGTGGGGCTTTGCTGCCCTGAGCCCCTCAAGAGCCCAAGGATGGGGATGTCCTTGGACTCAGAACAGTGACAGGGGTGCAGCTGCTGGTCCCAGCTGGGAATCTGGGAGCACTGACCTCTCCATATCCTCCATACCGTCACAGGTGGGCTCTCATGATCCCCACTGACAGATGAGCAGAGTGAGGCACCTCAGTAAAGGGGCTGAGTGTGGAAGTCAGACTGTAGGAGAGATATGAAACCAGCCCTGAATGGAGCATCACTCACCTGCACTCTGAGCAACACTCAGCTGCCCACGGCTGGGAGACCCATCCTGGCTCCAACCCCAGCATTCTACCTCCTCCGTCTCCAGGTACACGTCTCCAGACACCTGGGCTGATTCTCCTTTGCCCTGCTCCCTCTATCTGTGTAGGACGCCGTTCCCACCACCTGGTATGCTGTTTCCACCACCAGGGACTCTATTGCTTCCATTTGGGACGCTGTTCCCTGTCTGGGATTCTGTTCCCTCCATCTGGGATGCCATTCCCCGTCCAGGACACTGTTCCCTCCATCTGGGATGCTGTTCCCACCACCTGGGACTCTGTTCCCTCCGTCTGGGATGCTTCCCTTCATCTGGGATGCTTTCCCACAGCCTGGGATGCTGTTCCTCCATCTGGGACACTGTTCCCTCCACCTGGGATGCTGTTCTGACCGCCTAGGATGCTGTTCCCTGTCTGGGACGCTGTTCCCTCCACCTGGACACTGTTCCCTCCATCTGGGGTCCCACGTTTGGTGGTGATGGTTGGTCACCAGGTAGGCATGCAGTGAGAAGGGCGGTGACTGACCTTTCCATCAGCTCTGGGGGCTCCCATGGGCCCCCATGAAGCCCATGTGTGCCCAGGACCTGCAACTCTAGCCCCTCTAAGTGTGTGGCTTTGTGAGGTTGAACCTGCGGCCTGGTCCCCATTTCCCGCAGTAACCTGGTAGGTCACTGTGCAGTTGAGGAGACCTGTCCTTGTGGGGAGGCCTCCCCTGGGGCGGCAGTGAGAGTGACCCCAGGCGGGGGCCCCAGGGCAGCAGTGAAAGTGTCCATGTGGAGCTTCCCCATCCCCAGCAGCTTTGACCCCTGCGGTGGGCGGGGCCAGGCCGCATGCACACAGGCCAGTCCCGGGAGCATGGTAAGGATCTCTGTGTAGCTAGAAGCTTTTGGAAGGTTCTCATCTGTTCGTTTCACTAGGTCTTCTGGTGAACATCTCAGACATAAACAAAGGTGAAGTTTCATGGGGAGCCCAGTGCGCCGGTAGTTGGCCTGAGATCCCTGACTCCTCTACGCCACCCAACAGCAGGTCACCCAGCAGGGCTCCAGAGTTTCGCGGCCCGCCCAGCTGCTGCTGGCTCAGCAGCACAGCTGGTTACCGCGTGAGGACTGGTTTGTCCACAGCGGACAGTGATGTGACGTCTGCAGTTACAGTCCAGACGACAGTGAAATAAACACAAAACAGTAAATACAAATAAAGCACACAAGACTGCGAGTGTTACCGGTAGAAAATAAAACTAGTTAGGAAAAGAAGAGCATTAAGTAAATGTGTAAGTGAAAAAATTAAGTGGAAGCAGCTCAGGTGGTCGGTTTTGCAGGCCCACCAGGTCCGTGCACACGCGTCCGGTGTGCCGTGAACCGTCATGCCGTGCGGCCCGTGTGCCTTGCAGCACCCTGCGCATGCGTCTTGTGCACGTGCGCCCCTCCTCCCCGTGCGCGTGCGTCCTGTGTGCCGTGAACCGTCATGCCGTGCGGCCCGTGTGCCTTGCAGCACCCTGCGCATGCATCTTGTGCGCGTGCGCCCCTCCTCCCCGTGCGCGTGCGTCCTGCGTGCCGTGCACCCGCGCACCATGCCCCTGCGCCCCCTGCGGCCCCGTGCACGTGCGTCTTGCGGGCTGTGCAGCTCTGTGTGCGTGCGTCCTGCGTGCTGTGAACCGTCCTGCCGTGTGGCCCGCGTGCCGTCTGGCCCAGTGCACGTGCGGCCCATGTGGTCCCGTCCCGTGAGCCTGCGGCAACTCTTATGCCCTGGCTCCTTGAGCTAAACGCAGTGCATTTCCGGGCTTGCTGTCTGGAGCTTGTGGTAAGCTAGCGTTGGGCACACAGTATCGGTCCTGTGCCCTGGCGTGGCCTCAGCAGGTCCTGCAGGATGGAGCTTGTGATAGGGACCAGGGAGCTTTCGGCCGTCAGTGGCTGAAGCCCACCAGCCTGGCAAGCCGTCCTGGTTGTGTAAGTCTGCTGGGCTGCCAGACACCTGGGATGTGGCCAGTTGGGGTCCAGGGCTGTGTGCCGCCTCAGGCTTTGGGAACCTTTGCAGGGCAGTTATGTCTGTTTTATGGAGGAGAAAACTGAGGCTCAGCAAGTGCAACTTGTCCCTGGCCACCCGGCTGGTAAGTGGTAGCAGCCCAACACTCAGGCCCAGAGCCTCAGGCCAGCTGCTCAGCCACCTCTCCGCGTCCACACAGGAGGACTGGTGATGCCCCTGTTTGCTCTGCGAGGGCCACGTCACAGTGGGGCCCATGGAGCATGGGCCGCAGTCTGTCCCCTTGGGGTCTGTGTCAGGTCAGCAATCCTCCAGGGTCTGTGTCAGCACCCCCGAGTCCATGCTCTGTTCAAGCACCCGCCCCCCAGGGCCAGGCCCTCGGGGGCGCCCAGGGGTTTCCGGGGTGTGTAGAGGAAAGGTCAGGGCCTAGGCAGGCAGCGAGTTCTAGGTGTCTCAATCACTGTTGTCTTGGCCGTCCTTCACACAATTTCTGACGAGAATTCTCTAAAACACATTCTTTTTTTTAAGCTGTTTTTTTTTGTGGTAGAGTACATGTGACATAAAATTTGTCATCTAAACCACTTTTAAGGGTCCAGTGGCTGTAAGTGTGTTTGCATGTGGTGCCACCATCCTCACTGTTTATCTCCAGAATGTTCCACCTTCACAAACTGAGACCGCGTCCTCAGTAAACACTACCCCCCTCAGCCCCCGGTGCCTGCCATCCACTCACTCTCTGTCTCTGTGATTCGATGACTCTGGGGACCTCACGGTGTCTGTCCTTCCCCTTCACGGGCACTCGGCCTCATGTCCTTCAGGCCCGTCCATGCTGTGGCAGGTGTCAGGGTGTCCCCCCCTTGGGGGCTGAGGAATGTTCCATTGCCAGTATGCCCACGAGCTGTGTGTGTGTCCCCCCCCCGGCCCAGATGCTGGGGCTGCTTCCCCGTCCGCTGCTGTGATCGTGACTGCACACTTGTCTACTCAGTTCTCGGCTTTCAGTTCTTCCAGGAGAAGAGCGTTCTTGGGGACCAGGTGTTGGGATTTGGTATTGGAACGAAAGCAGCGTCTCTAAGAGAAGCTGCCGCCCACTCTGGGAGCTCCCACTGGGGCCATCCTGCCCATAGGCTGCTGCCCACACGGGTATCCCAGCGCCACAGGGACAGGGAGCTTTTATATCCTTTTTCGTTTTTCTATAACTTCTAAGTTTTCTAAAAAGGACCTGTCACTCCATCAGGTTTTGAAAGCGCGGTAACTTTAAGTGATGGTGTGAGCTGATGAGGGCGTCCCAGCATGTGGGGACAGCGCCGTGTGGGTCTGCCTCCTTTCCTCTGTGCTCAGCGTGCCCTGCGGCCCCCGTCCCCAGGTCCCACCGACCCCGACCACATCCCAGAGCATCCTGAACCCCACTGTCTGTGCCCGTCTCTGTGTGCTCAGCTCCCAGGCTGAGGCCCCGGGACAAGGCATGTGCTTCTGGAGCCTGACCCCGGAGAGCAGCAGCTCTGGGTCAGGGGCCTTTCTCACTGCTACATGGCCTCATGGGTTCTGCAGCCTCGTCTCCCCACCTGGACCTGTGTGCAGGTACCACAGGTTCCTCCCAGTGTATTTTCAGGCTTGTTCAGATGACCGGCTACATGTGAGCCACACCTGAGCATGGTGGAGAGAGAGCAGCCCCACTGGGCACCATCATCTTGCACGATCCTGGGGCTGGTACCGGTCATGGTGGGACAGTTTCAGAGGCCAGCCGGAGGTGGCTGCTTGTCAGTAGGGATCAGATGGGGTGCCATGTGGCAGGTGGCTAGAGACGGGGAGGGTGGTAGTTCTAGCAGGGGTTCCTGTGTTGTTCCCGGGGAGGGGACATCTGACAGCAGGTGGGCCGGGGCCATGCTCAGCCTTGTGGTCCATGTGCAGGACCGTGCCTGCCTGTCTCGGGCAGCCACCAGGCAGTGTCAGGGCTCTAGGGCCACTTACATGGTCCACATGCCCTGGACATTTAATTTCTCTGTCTTTCTCCAGCGCCCCCAACACTCCCCCCAGGCTTAGTGTTGAGGCTTTGATGCTGGGCGGTGGCAGCCTTGGGTGTCAGGGGCCCTGGGCCCTGGCTGTGTCCTGCCACGTTTGCAGCTCCCCTGGGGTTGGGAGCATTTCTCAGGTGAGAGCCAGGGCCTGGTAGAGATGGCTGACCACAGCTCCGGGGCTCCCGTGCTCACGCCCACCCCACCCTGGCCCTGGACGTGTCGGTGTGAGCCAGGGTCAGGTCTGGCTTCCTCATCTGAAACACAGGACATCACCCACCTTGGCCTCTATGAGCGAGTATCCTGAGTGTTGAGCATGGCTCCT
>CM053615.1:2721758-2736674 GCA_028646535.1 Procyon lotor | reverse complement strand
AGAAGAGACGGGGCCCAGGGCCCGCGCTGGGGAACTGGTCTGCCCCGCAGCCCCAGGCAGGAGGCGGTGTCTGTGCCCGGCTGCCAGAGGCCTGAGGGCTCCAGGGGTGGGTTGGGCTGGGCTCCCCTCCACCTCCACCAAGCAGAGGTCCTCCCACCCAGGAATTGACAAGGGGAACGACGGGAAGTCAGGAAACAACATGGTTTGTGTTCACAGAGCTTAAACAAGCTTGAGGACGAGTCACGAGAACACCACAAATGCCCTTCCACAAGCTGGGCCAGGTGGGCCGGAACCTTAGCGCCCTGGCAGAGAGGGGGGCCGGCTGGGAGGGCGAGGACGGGGCTCACTTTCCTCCCCCTCCTTAGCCTTTAAGATTTTTCTTAAATTTTTAAATTTTTATTTTTTTAAAGATTTTATTTATTTATTTGACAGAGAGAGAGAGAGAGATCACAAGTAGGCAGGGAGACAGGCGGGGGGGTGGGGGGGAAGCAGGCTCCCTACTGAGCAGAGAGCCCGATGCGGGGCTCAATCCCAGGACCTGAGACCATGACCCGAGCCAAAGGCAGAGGCTTAACCCACTGAGCCACCCAGGCGCCCCATTCTCCTTAGCCTTTACAAACAAGCACTTATTGTGCTCGCTTCGGCAACACATACACTAAAATTGGAACGATACAGAGAAGATTAGCATGGCCCCTGCACAAGGATGACACACAAACAAGCACTTATTTCCCTCTTTGTCACTCTGTATTGATTTCACTCTGATGCCGTCCCAAACTAAGGGAGCGGCCCCCTGCACTCGAGGTGCGGGCCAGGCCACAGGTGGGACGCGGTTTAAAGCTACCCCTGGCACGGCTCAGGGAGAAGGACCCAACTCCAGAGCGGCTCCTGGCAGAGAATGGAGTTTCTGCCACAAAAGGATCGAAGAGCAGAGAGAGGAGACTGAGACTCGGGGCGGGGGGGAGGGAAGCACACCCAGACGCTCCTGCTGGCTGTCTGCCGCCAGGGGAACTTCCTAGCGGGTGTTCACCAAAAACATCTTGTAAAAGAGGAAGAAACACGGTAAACAAGTAGAAAGCAGACTGGCCCCCTGCTCCCTCGCCGCCACCCAGCAGCACCCGGACAGCATCGTGGGAGCGGGGGGAGGGGCTGGGGAGGCAAGAGGGAGCTGCGTGCGCTGCTCCCGGCCCCACTTGTGTCCAGGACCCCAGCCCCACGGAGGCAGGGGCTCTCACACGAGCAGGGGGCAGGCAGGCGCGGCATGAAGCTTCGGTGGGGGCTCAGCGGGGTTGCCGGCCGAGCCTCGGTTTCCCCATCTGGGGAGGAGTTGTACAATGTATGGGACAGCCCCCACACCCTGCCCTGCCCCCTCATCAGCCATGGGACCACGGAGGATGGTCTCCTCCCTGAGCCTCAGTGTCCCCATCTGTACAGTGGGGCTGACAATGGCTCCTGAAGCCCCAACTGACTTGGCCAATTTCCCCTTATGTTCCCACTTCTCTCCAACCCATTGGGGATCCTCTCCTGGAGACCATCTCAGGACGGCTCAGCGCCAGAGGTGGGAGGGGAGCCAGCTGGGACCCAGCATGCAGGGCAGGGAAGGAGAGACGAGGGGAACGCAGCCACCCCTGGGAGGCGGGAGTGGTCGACAGCAGGGTGGCTGGGCCCGAGGGCGGAGCCACGAGTCACTGAGCCAGGCAGCCATGGGAGCATCTGGGGGGACAGAGGCAGGATGAGGGCCGGAGGAGAGGGCTGGCCCAGGAGGGATGGAGGAGGCGCCTGCGGCGGGGCTGGGGCGTGAGGCCAAGATCACCAGCTGCGGGCCAGCGGGACGGAGGGCATTTCTGTAGCAGGGGTTGCTCAGGCCTTCTGTTTGGACGCCGGGACATGGAAAGGCCCAAGCCAAGTCCTCAGGCAGGTACAGAACCGGTGCATCTGTGAGTCTCCACCCAAAGCACCCAACGTGCTAGGGCGTGGGTGGTGGTCTCTGCCCAGGGCAGATTGACTCACTCGGGTGTTTCCGGCTCCACAGCATAGACGAAGGAGGAATACTAGGTATGTTTTGGGCACCAAAGACGGCTTGACAACCAGCCTCTGATGGCACCTCCCAGCTGGCCCTGGATCCTGCAGGCTGCAGACACAGGCCCTGCCCGGCCCCTCTGCTCCCTGTGGGAAGCTCTGTCTGGAGCCCCAGAGGGTGGGCTGGGGGGGAAGGGCGGCACTAGCTTTGTGCACCCCCAGGTCATGGCCAGGTGGTAGAGCGGGACCTAGCTCGGCATTTGGGAGGGGTGCATGCATCCCCCCACAGGCCTGAGCCCCAGGAAGCCTCTCTGTGAAGAGCAGAGCACAGAGGCTTTAGGCACCTTGCAAAACTTCCTGCCCTGGGCTGAGCTCCTCTTGGGAAAGGGGTACTTGCAGAACCGTATGTTTGAGGACATCAGGGCTCAGAACGAGACCAGCAACCATGTGGGGGGTTACCTTTTCCTCTAAGTGTGCTAAGAAAAAGCTTAAATCTGCAGCAAGAATCAGTCTTTCAGCGTCAGAACAAAAACTCATTTTTGAGCACCTTCCACAAACGCACATTGGGCAGGTCTTGGTTAGGTCCTGTACGGCCAGACCTTTGCTCACAATGAGCTGCCCCAGATCCATCAACATCTCTGCTCACCGGACACACCGATGAGAAAAGCACAGGGCCACTGTCTGTCACTGTGTTTGTGTGCTGCAGGCTCTGGTCAGGTGCAAAGGCCCTGGGGCAGGGTGGAGTGAGAGGTTAGAGGGCCAGGAGGGTGAGGAAACCCCTCGGGGGTTCATGGGCTGTGACAAGACCATCCCTCTCCCACCGCCCATGCCATTTCCATAGTGCTGGCCCCAATGACACTAATTACTGGGGACCACATTCTGCTCCTCAGAGCCATGAAGTAGCTGCACCATTCGAATAAGGGGGTTCCTCCTGTCCTTTGACCCCTAAACCCATCATGTCCCCCAAGTGCTCCATCCTTCCCTGAGGCTCAAAGCTTCTCAAGGTGTTTCCAGTGCTCAGCACCCCGAGGACATGGGTGGGGGGCCCAGGTCCTGCTCTTGTACTGAGCGGGTGCTGCGGTGTCTAGGGGCACCTGTCCCAGGCCTCCCAGCATGGGCTGAGGTGGGAGACGAACGCATGTTTACTAAAAATCCAGCTCATGCCAGGAACCCTGCTCCCTGTCGCCAAGGAGACAACAGCCATCTCCGGAAAGTCACTTCCAGGGTGCCCTTCCCAACGTGGCGTTTGGAGCAGAGGCCAGGCCTGCCCATCAAGCCTCTCCCTCAAGTGGGGCCGCCCAGAACAACGACCAACCCACAAGGGCTGCACAACCTTACTGGGCGAGCTCTGGGCCTCAATGTTGAGTTCAGGAGACTCGCTAGCAGTTCTAGGCTGACTGAGGGGCAGCGCTCGCTGGGGGACAAAGGCCTGGGAGGTGAGGGCGTGGGAGGGAGAGACTGGTAAGTCGGAGAGTTGGGAACTTAGGAGCAAACCCCCGTCTAGGGCTCAGGCTGGCGCTTAGGCAGACAGCCGAGGTGTGGCCTCCAGCCCTTCCCCCCAGCCTGTCCAGAAGCGTCCCCTGGCAGCTTGCAGGGGCCACACTCCCCTGGTGTCTCAGGGCATGACTGTCAGCAGGGCTCACGAGCGGTGGGCCAGAGGTCAATAACCATGCTCCCCTGTACTGGGCCTGACGGGCCAGGCACACACACACACACCCTCCCACCTAATCCCCACACAGCTGTCAGAGAGGAAGGGTTCAGCACATCCACGGCCTGCCCCTGGTGGGGGGACACGGACACAGGCGGCCCAGCCCCCTCCCTGCCTGCACTGCCCCAGGTCGAGAGAAGGTGAGCAGGCGTGTAGGGGTGGTCTTGGGCACCACTGCCTTCCTGGGCCTGTAGCAAGGACCTCCCTTCATCCTCCTGGGCCCCCAACCCCTAGGGCCAGAGGGCTGACCTTTGCTCTTCGGATGTCCCAGCGCCTAAGGATCAGGCACCACCTTGAGTCGTTTTAACTGCGTACTTTCCACACAAGGTAAAGAGCATAGAGCTGTGACTGCCCAACTGACCCATTGTAAGTGGTGGTCCCAGCAGGCACCCCTAGCCCCCTCCCAATCTGGCCAGAGGCTTTCACTGTGGGGACTCAGGTCACGTGGGGGTGGCTAACCCCTAGAGCTCACCCCTGAGGGCGCCCTGGTCTGACCCCTACCCCGGAGGGCACCCTGGTCTGACCCCCACCCCGGAGGGCGCCCTGGTCTGACCCCCACCCCGGAGGGCGCCCTGGCCTGACCCCCACCCCGGAGGGTGCCCTGGTCTGACCCCCACCCCGGAGGGTGCCCTGGTCTGACTTAGCCCTCTACCGCCTGCCCCTGCCAAAGCTGGGGGGTCACTCACCCCTGCAGTGCCCCCTCCACTGCTGGCTGCCACTGCTGGCCCCTCCGAGCTGAAGCTCACCACCTGGAGGGAACAGGGATGGCCAGCATGAGCAGGGGTCCCCGGCCATGCAAGGACACCAGCACAGCAGTGACCACTGACAGCACCTCCAGCCCTTCCATCTGGCCACAGGGTCAGTGTTTGCTGGGACTCTGGGGACACGCTTCTCCCTGGCCCAGTGTGGGACGCCCCTGGAGCCCGCAGCCCCCCACCCCTGTGACATTACGCCTTCCTCAGAAAGTGGCCCAGGGTTCCATCTCCACTCTCAGGCTTTCTAGGGCCGGGGGCAGCCTGGCTCCTCGCGCACCACTTTAACACGAGGCTCTGAATTCACGAGGCCTCTGTTCAAGGCAGCCTGGGAGGGATGCAAAGTTTTCCTCTGAAATATATTCACAAAGCAAGAAGAATTGATGCAAACGTTCAGTGGCCAATAAGGCCATGGGGAGGGCCAGCCAGCCCTGGTGCTGGGCACATGGGGCTGCCGGGCTGGGCTGCGCTGGGCATCCTTGATTTTAAGAGCACCTCTGATGAGAGGTGAGTGTGAGGACCCTTACTCTGAAGGCATGGGCAGTTGTGCCCACAGGAGGGGGCTATGGCCCCCATCAGGGCCCCAGTGGGCAGCTGCAGCTGACTTCCCTCACCTAGCCCTGGGCAGGGGCCCTGCCTCCTGGCTCCCCTTGGCCCCAGGGTGGCTCCATATGGGAATACGAGCTGCCCTCACTGAGAAGATCCCAGCCCCACCTCCCATGCGGCTTCGTGCAGGCCCGTTCCTCCTGCCTGCCCCTCATAAGGCCTGGCCCCCAGGTTGGTGCTCAGCAAAGGACAGGCAGGGAGCGATCCCTGCCTGCCAGCCCCTGGTCCTTGGCACAGGGAGTGTGCAGGGACCAGCTTCCCTCGGAGATGCCAGCCCTTCCGCAAGGGGCATGGGGCACATCCCTTCCAGGTCCCTCCCTCGCCCCTAGGGAACCGGTGCTCACAGGGGAATCTGGAGGGATGGACGGGTCCTCCTCCTGGCTGAAGGAGCCACTGAAGGCCTTGAAGGTCTGGCTGTTCTGCTTGTGCCTCTCGATGGTAGCCTCAATGACCTGAGACAAGAACCACAGAGAACGAGGGCCCTCAGCAAGCTCGTCCTGGAGGGCAAGACCCAGCTCACCTCTGTCCTCTGGACAGATCCTGTGGTCACGCATGTCCCCGACTGATCGGACACAGGTCCCAGGCCCACCCCGCACGCGGCTGGTGCCCTCCCACAGCATTCCAGGCCGCTGTGGATGCTTCTCGGATACGCCACGCGGATTTGCAGACAGGGTTCCATTTCCTGCACTGGCACGTCCCCTTCACATCTGTTTCGATTTCCTTTTTCTCTCCTCGCCCAGATTTCTATCCTATGAATTCTGGAAGCCACAAGGCCTTCCCAGTTAGCGCTACACCAGGCTCCTTGTCTCAGCCTCTGCTCTGACCTTTGCGTTCATGGGCTTTGGTCTCTGTCCCCTGCGTCCCATGAGCCAAGTCTGCTCCAGCTGCCCCAGGACACTGACCCGGCTGCATCTGGAAGCACAGGCCCCACCCTCTAAGTCCAACTGCTCGTCCCATGTAACCTGCTGCTTCTGCTGGCTGGCGGTGGGGAGAGGGTGATGGTCCCCTTGGGCCCCCACCCAGCACAGATCCCACCTCCCGGGTGAGGGCCCCTCCCCGCCTGCCCGCCTCCAGCCCTTCACACTGGCGTGTTTACCGCCGTGCTAAACAACTGAATGCATAGAAAGGCTGGTGGCGTCTGAAGGGACTTAGTGAGGGTACTTCATCACTGCAAGGTGGACGGATGGACGGACAAAGCCTGGGGAGTCATCTGCTCCATCCCTTGTTCCAGCATGAAATGGCTATACTGCACAAGAATTTGGTCATCTGATTACTTTAAAATTTTAGGAGCTTCACCTGAATCCACTCTTTTTTCTCCTCTTCTGTCCTACAAAAACAAACACAGTATCTTATTAACCTCATCTTAAACACTATTAACCACCACACTCCTCTCAACCCTGGGGCACACGCCTGAGCTGCTCACAGCCTCCAAGTGCAGCTCACCGCCTGGAAGACCGTCCCTGGGTGCCTGGTACACAGTGGGCAGGCGGGGTCAGATGCAGCCAGCAGGGCAGGTGTGTCCAGGTGGACTCAGGTGCAGTCAAGTGTGTCCAGGTGGGGTCAAGTGTGATCAGGTGGGGCAGGTGTGGAGTCAGGTGTGATCAGGTGGGGCAGGTGTGATCAGGTGGGGCAGGTGTGGAGTCAGGTGTGTCCAGGTGGGGTCAAGTGTGATCAGGTGGGGCAGGTGTGGAGTCAGGTGTGATCAGGTGGGGCAGGTGTGATCAGGTGGGGCAGGTGTGGAGTCAAGTGTGTCCAGACGGGACAGGTGTGATTAGGTAGAGTAGGTGTGGAGTCAAGTGTGTCCAGGTGGGGTCAAATGTGATTAGGTGGGGCAGGTGTGTAGTCAAGTGTGTCCAGATGGGACAGGTGTGATTAGGTAGAGTAGGTGTGGAGTCAAGTGTGTCCAGACGGGACAGGTGTGATTAGGTAGAGTAGGTGTGGAGTCAAGTGTGTCCAGGTGGGGTCAAATGTGATTAGGTGGGGCAGGTGTGGAGTCAGGTGTGTCCAGATGGGACAGATGTGATCAGGTGGGGCAGCTGTGCAGTCAGGTATGGCTAGGTGGCGTCAAGTGTGTCCAGGTATATCCAGGTGGGGTCAGATGTGGCTAGACAGGGTCAGGTGTGGTCAGGTGTGGTCAGGTATGGTCTGCAGGCCCCTCTGCAGGGGATGTAAATCAACACCTCCTGGGACAAAATAGGTCCTTACAAAGATCTCACATCACTGGAGGAAATGAGAGACAGGATCTGCCACACACTCACCCCAGTGAGATCACAAGCCTGGCCTCAGTCAATGGGGGGGGGGCGGGCCAATGGTCTCCAAAACTTAAAACAGATGTACTACCCTTTGACCAACAGTTCTACTTCAGGAAACTTTCTGATGGATAGAAGTACAAATATGCCCTAAACGAGCGTGAGGATGCTGTGTGCAGCACCTTTGCCATGACAACCTGGAAGGAGCCTGGGTGCCCAGGAGCAGGTACTGGTCGGGCGACTGTGATGGAGAATTAACGCTGCTTCTGAAAATGAGGCTCGGATATGGGATGATTTCTGACAAATTAAGTGAAAAAAGCAAAAAGTAGAATGGGCTATACGGTAAATAGCCGTGTGTGATTTTAAAACTCGGGACACGTTCATGCACACAGAAAAACTCGGGACACCGCAAAGGTGATTGAGAACGTCTGTTGGTGGGGGGAAGAGGAAGGCCGAGGCTCAATTTTCATTGACTTCCCTTCAGAACTGTTACATTTTAAGCCACAAATCAGCACATGTGAACCAAAATCAACACATCACAAGGTTATCGTGTTTAGAAAAAGAAGCCAACGGCTAAAGTATCGGGTCACAGCAATAGATGCTGGGACGGCCACACATACCGAGTCTGTAGCTCCAGGGACCGTTTCCTTCCTGTTATGATGAATGTGTGTGCGGCGTGTGACTTGACAATATCCTGCACCTACAGGCACAAGGCCCAAGGACAAAACAAAACAAACATTGCTTAGCAGGCCCAGAGCGGTAGCCTCGTGCTCTCAGACACAGAGATCTTTCTTGAGGAGGGCGCACAGGCGCCCCCGTGGGCGGGACACCGGGGGAGCTGGCCCGTGAAGGGGGGCTAGGACCTCTCATCCCCTATGCTCAGAACAGTGCTGGCCAAACCCTCCCACCTGTAGGGACAAACAGCTTTCCCACTGCGGCACCTGAAGGTCCCTGAGAAAGGAATGAGAATCTTAAAGGGGCCACGAGGCTCTCTACCACCCTGCAGGGGTCTCTGATCCACCAGCCCCTGTGATAGGAAGCCGCCCCTCATCCCCGATACCCCACCTCAGGCCCCCCACTGTCAGCACCACAGCCCGGCTGTAAGGGGAAACGGGCCCAGCGAGAATCTGATATCAGGCCTTGAAGCAGGAATTTCCCAAATGAGGGCTACTGTGTTAGCACGTCTAGTTACCCACCCACCACTAATTTCTTACATAAAAACACCTACGAGAATCATTTCTCCTACGGAAAAAAAAAATTTTTTTTCGGTAGCTTTTACTTTTAACCGTGTTTTTTTAGCTGAGGCTCAAAGAGTTTCAAATACGTATTTTTTCTTGTATCACTAGGGCAAACCTTCACACCTGAATACTACTTGATTCAGTCGGTATTTGTGGAGTGGCGGTTAACTCAGAGCCCTCCCCACAGGAGGAGGGGCAGATTCCAGCTCTGTGTCCCTCACGGAGGAGACATGGAGAGACTGAGGCAATGAGGGACGGCAAGGACAACACGCTGTCCAGCCCCTGGGCCTGCAGAACCTCATCTGGACTCCAGGCCGGCACAGGAGAGGAGACCGCATGGGACCAGTGACCAGGGACTGGGCAGGGAGGGCACTCCGTCCACTTTCACCCCAAGCTTCACCTTTGGGTCTGTAAATGGGGCTCTGAGCACCAACCTCACAGGAATAGAGGTTGGCCCAGGCTCTAGAGCTGTCCTTCGTCCTGCATGCACAGGGCAGCAGGGCCTGGGCAGGTAGGCCAAGTAGGGAGCTGGGATCCTGCTCACACCACACACAACACCAGGCTGAGTGGTGCTCAGAGACGCTCAGGCCACAGGTGGGTCACAGACAGGACCGAAGCTCCCAAAGTGGGCGGCTGGCCAGGTGCAGCGGTGACCCTCCCGCAGCCAGAGCTCAGTGTCCTCACCATGTCCACAGCCCTGCCACAGGACCAGGCAAGAGCGAAGGGCTCACCCACCTGGAGGCCTGAAATGTCCATCTTCTCCCGGACACTGAACTTCTGGCCCATGAGCCGCAGTTTGGGCACACAGTAAAGGATCATGCTGTTGAACTGCAATTGGGACAGGTACAGGGTGAGGTGTGTCTGTCACCCCAGGAAAGGAGGCTCGACAGAGAGGAGGCGAGTAGGCATGGCTCTTCCATTGGGCTGGGCAGGGCGGGACTCCATGGAGAAGGGGCGTGGCTCTCATGGTGAAGGGGCGTGGCAGACAGGAAAGGGCAGAGCCCTGGTGAAGGGCGTGGTGGGCAGGGGCGTGGCAGACAAGGCTGGGCGTGGCTCTGTGGTGAATTGCATGGTGCCTGTTGAGGGGGCGTGGCCCGTGAGGGGGCGTGACAGGCGGGGTGGCTCTGTGGTGAAGGGCGTGGCGCTGTGCCAAAGGGGTGGGGCAGGGCGTGGTCCTGGCCGCGCAGGGGCAGGGCCCTGGGGCGTGGCGGGGCCTGACCAGGAAGAGGTGGCGGTCCTGCGCAGTGCCGTTCTTGGCCGACAGCTTCTGAATCGGACCCTCCTTGATCAGCTCATTGGCGGGGTTGACGATGTCCTCCTCCCCACCCAGTCGCTCGTACACCTCCAGGAGCTTGTGCATTTTCTCCTGTAAGAGACATAGGGCTCAGGCACGCGGCAGCCATGGGTGAGGGGAGCCCCGCTCGGTAAGCATGGCCCGGAATCAAGGCACCAGGACACGGTGACAAGCCTGCTGACAATAGGGTGGGTGGGAAAACGCAGGGTGACGCGGTGGCTGGGCACTGAGGAATGGACCCAGGTTCGCCCGCAGAGAACTGCTACCACCACTGTTGCCCACCAGACTGTGCCCCCTGCCACGCTGATACAAGGCAAGTATCAGCTTCTTTAGTTCCCCCACGACCCTGACAGCTGGGGGCCATTTTATCCCCTATTTACAGACCAGGAAACTGAGGCATGGACAAGTCCAGTGAGGTGCTAAAGAACCAGGACGGCCTTACACAGAAGAGATATTTCAGGCTGGTGCGGCTCTTGCCCTGGAGTCATCACTGCCCGTGCTGACCCTGCCTGGTTTCCTGTTCTACTCTCAGACCATGTGGCCCAGCAACCTCATGACACCAGACCTCTGCCAGTCTGCAGGTCCTCTCCCTCTGGCCTCAGGACTGGCTGGGTGGTCAGCAGCCAACCAGTGCCCCTGAGTGTCATAGGGAAGGGGTGTCAGCCTGTGGCCAGAGGCCATGGTCCCTGATCCCAGCTCTGAGCCCAGAGGCCATGGTCCCTGATCAGTCGTTGCCAGCCCAAGAAATGAATGCAGCCGAGGGCAGAGCTGGGCCTGTAGTAACATCAACTCCGTGTCACAGAGCCTGGACCTGCCATGCCATAGCGGCCACTGCTCTCACACCTGGCCAGTCTCGGCCTGCACAGCCTGGAAGCAGGCTGGTTTGGCTAGCCCTTTCATCTCTGGTCAAGACACACGTGATGACGTGCGTGTGGGAACAGAAAGGGGAGTCAGCATGGAGACTAATCAAAAGCAGGAAGGGCAGGGTCAAAGGGCCTTGCATGTACTAGGGGGCTGCATGTGCACCCAGCCTGGACTGGGGGGGGGCATGTGCCTGCCGTGTATTGGGGGCCGGGTGTGCACATGGGACAGCTGGTGTCACCTTGGAAGCAGTAGCAGCCAGAGGATTCTGAACACAGAGCAACAAGACAGGTGCCCCATAGAAAGCTCTGAGCTGGAGAAGCGTGGATCAGAAACTGGGTAGACAGCAGGTGGGGAGACTGGGAGAACCTGGGTGGTAGTCCAAACTTAGGGGGGTGGGGACCAGCAGGAGTGTGAAAAGGCTCCCATGAGCACACACTGATCACTCCCTAAGGCCATGGCCTGGAGTCAGACCCAGACCCCACGCCAGAGCCCTCCACCCATCACACCCAGTGGGCAGAGGCCTCAGAAGACCAGGAGAGAGAATCACCACAGGTGTGCTACAGGTGGGAAGAAGTCCACCCTCGGGGGAGGCCTCAGGCTTTGTCCGCACCCCTCAGAGATGGAAAACCGTGGGGGCTTCCCCAAACATCCACAGGCCCCATGTGAGCTCACTACTGCAGAGCTCGGAGAAGCAGGTATTTTGCCTCCGCCAAATATAATCGTGAGGAGATCGAAAGGGACATTTGACAGAAAGGACCCAGTGTGAACCGTGACCTGTTTGGGTTGCAGTGGACACCCCACTATGGGCCTGATCTCAGGCTGGTCTGTCCCGGGACCCCAGAGCAAATGTGGGGACAGGCAGCTAAGGAGGACATGGCACTGGACCGCACGTGGCAACAGCCCTGCTAAAACAAGCTGCTGCCTCTCATTTCTCACAATTGAGAGACATGGGGTCAATAAATATTTCACCTTTATTTCCTCTCAAAAAACAGTGGAGAAGGGCTGAAGGCACAGGCTGTGGGGCAGGGCTTACGGGGTTTTCCAGTAAAGCCAGGAGTCTGGACTCTCCAGTGAATTGCCCTGCTCTATAATCCTGGGCGAGGACTTAGAAATTCTGCCGAGGCACCATGCAGGCCACACAAGGGACAGGGCTACCTGTGAACTCCCCGATCCACAGACCCCGGGGTTCAGAGGTACTACATCAACAGGGGACATTGTCCCCTCCACCTCTACGCTGTGTCCTGAGGTGGGGCCCTTGGGAGCTGAAGCTTAGACGAGGTCATGGTCCTGGGGGTGGGGGCCCCATGATGGGGTCTTAGCCCTGATGAGACACCAGAGAGCACGCTCTGCCTGCTCACAAGCCAGGGACGGAAGCTGCTGGCCCCCAGCTGCAAGATGCACACTGTGGCCTGAGCCTGTCTGTGGGATTTTGTCAGCCGATTTACAGCGGCTGGTGGAGACAGGTGCTGGCTGAGACAGAGCCACAGAACCAGGAACGGGCACACCTGTCTAGCCTGGGATGGAGCCTGTGTCCACAGGGTGTGTGCCTGCTGTGGGGCCCTGGGGCATCCTCCACGTGCCCCACACTCACCATTTTCCGAATGGCGGCATTGGAGTGGTTGGCAGCGGTGGAGATGAGCTCCAGGGACCCTGAAGGAGGAAGGTGCAGAGTCAGGCTGTGGGGTGCCTGCCGGCCTGGCCAGGGGCTGCCCTGCTCCCACCCATTCCTATGGGTGTTGGAGCTGCTCAGGAGGCCTGGCCCTGGGTCCGGCCCTGCAGACACATTCCATTTGGTGAGGGGTCTGTTGGGGCTGGCACCCACTCCCCACATTGCCCTCAGCCCCACGAGGCCCTTCCTGGGGCCTGAGCTCTGCCAGCATCTAGCAGCTCCCTCCCCAGAACACAGCAGTGGGGGTGGGACAGGTTTCCCCTCACAATTACTTCCTGAGATGTACTTAGGGGGCACTGGGCGATCTGCCCCCCGCCCCCCGTCCCTGTCCTAGTCTCAATCTCTCCTTTCTCCCTGTGGGTTTCCTGCAGAGACCCCAGCTCCCACGTGGCCTGGTGGCTGCTGGGCTCACTTTCTGCATCCTTCCGGTCAGGGGCATCTCCTGGGAGCCTCTTCAGATAGTCCTTGAGCAGCAGCTCGTAGCGTGGGACCCTCTGCACGGGCTCCAGCATGTGGTGCTGCAGCGTCAGGTTCCCGCACACCTCCTGCTTCTGTGGGGGAGAAAGGCAGCACATGGTACCTGCAGACACACGTGTGGACCCGGCCCCCGTTTCTGGCCTTCTCGGCACCTGCACCCTGCTGACTGCAGACCATATTACTGCAGGGTAAACCGAGGCCTGGAGAGACTCAACAATGGAGCAAGGACCCAGACCCCCATGCTGGCTTTTATACATGTCCTCACGGGACAGAACTCATCCTTGTGCAACGACTTCCCTCATGGGTAACCCCCCACCCGACATTCACTCACTTACTCGCTCGGGTGCTGGAGACTGAGCCTCTTCCCTCCCTGGACACCAGGACATGCGGCCCTGCCTAGGAGCCGCTCTGAGTGAAGCTGCGTGCTCTGATGGATGTGCGACCCTGAGTCCAGGGGTGGGTGCTCAGGCCTCGTGCCCGCCCCCACCCCCACCTTCTGGCCCTCAGATACAGCGCCACCTCTGTGCTGTCCCACTAGGGGCCCTGCCCTTCCTGCCTGCCTCCACTCCCTGCAGGTGCTCCTTGGTTGAGACCCTCCGGCCTTCGCCCTGCGCCTGCTGGGGGCCACGCTGTCCCCCTGCTTCTCCCCGCCTGCCACCCGTGCTATACAGGACCCATGACACAACAGCCTCCAGCCCAAAGGAGCTCCAAGGGCCCTCGACACAACAGGGCCTGAGAAGCGCCTTTGGCAGCTGTCACAGAAACAATGCTTCCGGGGGCGACTAATCAGGGGTGACCAGGAACCAGACATTCACGGAATTCCACAGTATCTCCCTGAAAGAGACTTCCTAAAACCACAGGGGGCACACCATGGTGGGGGGGGCATGGTTTCTGGGAGAGAAAACCACAGTGTACCTCGTGACCCAGCAGGAGCGCATGACCCCCACCCCTGCACCTGCCTAGACCTCCAGCCTCCCAGTGCTCTGGCCAGTGGTGCTGACGCAGGCAATGCGAGCTCCCAGTTCCTGCTGGTTACTCAGAGCTGGGGCTCCGCCACGGGCACAGCCAGGGAGGCTGGAGGGGGCGGTCCGTGCACACAGCTGGGGTGAGGGTGCTGGGAAAGGAAGGACCTAGCATCGGAGCTGTCCTCTGTGGGCAGGGATGCAGGGGGCACCTAGGACTCCACACTAGGAAACCTCGGTGACCCAAGGGCCACAGGATCTGGGGGAAATGCAGAATGCTATCAAGGAACGTGTATATGTGTGTGCACAGATGCGGTGTGTGACGTTCAAGCGTGGTGCTCAGGGTACATGGGATGTTGGGACAAGAGGCTAACTATTCACAAAAAGAAAACTGGACTCTTACCTCATACCACAATCTACCTGGAAACGATTCTGAAATAGCAATTCTGTTTTTTTTTCTAAGATTTTATTTGACAGAGAGATACAGCCAGAAAGGGAACACAAAAAGGGAGAGTGGGAGAGGGAGAAGCAGGCTTCCTGCCAGGCAGGGAGTCCGATGCAGGGCTCGAATCCAGGACCCTGGGATCATGACCTGAGCAGATGCCTAACGACTGAGTCACCCAGGTGCCCCTCAATTCTAATTTTTTTACATGAAGCCATAACATTAGAAGAAAACATTATCTAATCATGGAAGACGAAATACATTTATAAGCACTACTTTGAAGATTTTTAAAAAGCATTATTTTAAAAACTGGTGAATGTGGGATGCCTGGGTGGCTCAGTCATTAAGCCTCTGCCTTCAGCTCAGGTCATGATCCCAGGGTCCTGGGATCGAGTCCCGCATCGGGCTCCCTGCTCAGCGGGAAGCCTGCTTCTCCCTCTGCCTCTGCCTGCCACCCCCCTTGCTTGTGCTCTCCCTTCTCTAAACCCCCCAGATAAATAAATCTTTTTTTAAAAATCTTCAGGGGCACCTGGGTGGCTCAGTTGGTTAAGTGTCTGCCTTCGGTTCAGGTCATGATTCCAGAGTCCCAGGACTGAGCCCCGAATCGGGCTTCCTGCTCAGCAGAAAGCCTGCTTCTCT
>CM053615.1:2711621-2721658 GCA_028646535.1 Procyon lotor | reverse complement strand
AAAAAAAAAAAAAAAAACCAAAAATTTTGTTTGGCAAACTAGGTCATAAATAAAATTAAAAAATAAAAGATCAATGGGGAAAATTACTTGTAAGATACAGGACAGGCAATAAAAGACATTCTTAACGTGCAAACACCTGGCAAATTGATAAGGAAAAGCGGCACTGAAGAGCCCAGAAGGGCTGCTTGCAGGAAGAGAGAAAGCAGGGGGATGAGCTGGTCCCCGCAGGCCTGCACACAGGGAGGAGGGACCTCAGAGAGAGGGGAGTCACAGTCGTTGGGATCCGAAGTCCACCCACAACAGTGACAACACACACCACACACCCTCTCAGAGGCGCTTTCTCCCTCCCGTGAAACGATGACAAGGATTTGTGTCCTGGAGTGATTCAGCAGAGCGGGACCCGGGCCTCAGCTTCACGGGCTCTCTCTGCACTCGAGCGACCCCAGCACGAGCCAGCGGCCAGCGCACCCACCTGAATGCTGTGGACGATGTCTTTGAACACCGGGGAGCGCTGGGTCCAGGCGCTCACCAGCTCCATGGCCCGGTCAAAGTTCTTGACGTACTCGCCGTACATCTTAAGGAACGGGGCCAGCTTCTGCAGGATGTCCCCGAGCCGGGG
This sequence comes from Procyon lotor, assembly GCA_028646535.1. NCBI lineage: Eukaryota > Metazoa > Chordata > Mammalia > Carnivora > Procyonidae > Procyon > Procyon lotor. The sequence goes on along the minus strand of CM053615.1, from coordinate 2,721,039 downwards.
GTTCGTGTCCCTTTGTGGGGGAGAGAGGTCATCAGAGGGGCCAGGGTGGGATGGGGACGTCACCCAGAGTCCATGGGGCAACGGCCCGCCCCCCAGTGCTGTGTGATGGCAGGCAAACCAGTCACCCTCTCTGAACCTTCCTTTCCTCCCTTGTACCATGTAGGAGGGAGACCATGTGTTATACGGAGGTAAACGAGAGGATCACGTGGGCTCTCCAACTGTGTGGCCACAGGACCACTGCTCCAGGCCAAGGGTGCCAGTGGTGACACGACCGCTCAAATGACAGGCCATCCATCACAGAGAATCCGTGAGGCCCCATGTCACCCCTTAGAGGAGCAAATTTCAGGAACAATGGTACGAGCAGACGCTGGCAACCTCACAGGAAAGCAACAGGCTAGTACTAAACTCGATGTGGACAGGGATTTGAAAATAAATTTCAAAAAGCATAAAATATACCAACAGTCTTTGACCTTCGAACCACAGTTCTAAGGGGAAGTGACCCTAAGACATCATCAAAAAGCAAGCAGGCGTGTGCACAAAGCCACAGCAGCGGCATCACGAGATGGCGCTCTGGTCACCATCCCTGGAGGGCGGGCTGCCTGTTTAGGCGTGTGGGCGAGCCTTCTTCCCTGCAGTCTGTGCACAAGGAGTCTCTCTGGGGCCTCGAGGAGAACATCCATTTTTAGCAAGTGTGGACAGAAAGTCAGTCGGGCCCTGGGCTTTAATCCAATGGCCTTAGGGACACGGTATGACCTGCTCTGAGGGGCAGTGTGCTCCTCACGAAGACTCGCAAGCCGACAGGGACCCTCCCTGGGCTGGGTAACTGAGGGGACGCCTGCTGGTCAAGGCTCCTGGCCTCTGTGCCCTCACTCGCCTGGCTGCAGCTGGAGAAGGGGCTCTTGGGGACCCAAGGGGCAGAGCTCCCGACACGCCCAGTGCTCCGGGAGACCCATGCGCTGGCTCAAAGCCAGGCCAGAGAAGCGAGGAAACAGCAGATAGCCCAGAGCAAAACAGCAGCACCGGGAGCAGGGGGGGGACACACGTATCGTGGACAGCGGCAGGCGGAGGGGCGAGCAGATGCGGCAGAGGAACAGAAGGACAGCCCCTGGGGGCAGCCAGAGGATCCAAAGTGCCCTAGGAAGGGGAACATCTCCGTTTTTAAGGCAAAAGTGGAGTATACACGGGAAGGGAAAATAAACCTGCTAGGTCCGTTTACTTGCTGTGTGGTGTTCACAGACCCCACAGAGCCTGGCACATATTAAAGTTGCTTCGATGTGCAGGTGAAGCAGCTGAGGCATGGGGACTGGGCTGGCCCAGGACCGTGCAGGGAAGGAGCGGGGGCCCGTGAGACAGGAGCCCCGTGCCTGCCCACCTCTCAGGCGCCAGACTCCGCACTGAGGGGCTGGCCACGAGAATCCCACGCAGCGGCCGTGACCCAGTGGCTGGGAACCGGGGGCCACACTCACCACTCCTTCGTGATCCGCGTCTGCAGCTCGGGGAGGAGGAAGTGCCCGTGGAAGCGATAGATGGAGGAGATGTTGGAGAAGATGCCCATGGTGACCTCCGAAGGGATGCCGGCTTCCGCCAGCTGGGTGCAGAAAACCTGGGGGTGCAGAGGCCCACAGAGCAGGCACTGAGCGGGGGGAAGGGCTCCCGTTTTCTTAACGATACTCCGCTTCATCAAATGGGCTCAGACCTACGGTTTTAAAGCCAGCTCACTGATGGCTAAGGACCGCGGGGGAGGCAGACATGGTCCTCTGCTGACGGGACGGGCCGTCCTGCCTCTGCCCACCTCTCACGGGAACTGGAGGCTCCCGGTTTCCTTTCTCCGCTCTGTGAGCTACACACAGACGCGATACCTCGCAGAACTCTGGGCATCCACCGGGGATTTACTTCCTGTGCTCATAAACCCCGGGCTGCTCCCGGGACAGTGAGCTTCCCAGAGCCCATCTCCACACTCAGATAATGCAACTGCCAGGAGAATGGCCCCTCCCCTCCAAGTAGGTGATGGGACAGGACCTTGGCCCCAGAGCCCCGGGCTCAGACAGCAAAAAGGACGAGTTTCTGCAGAAGACTCACAGTGGCCCGAGTTTTAGGGTGAAGGCCCTCATACTCCAGCTGGAAGGCCCAGCCAGCGCTAAAAGACGGGGACTTTGCCTCTGAAACTGGCAGCCCACAGAGGCGGGCCCCCCAGCCCTGGGGGGTACCTGGTCCAGCAGGTGCAGCCGCTGCACGTATGTCTCCTCGGTGTGCAGGAGCTCCTGGGCGATGTGGAGCAGCTTCGGGGGGTCGGAGCACTGCAGAGAGAGGAACCACAGCCTGATACTGGGGGCGACCAGGGGGCCTGGGGGCCAGAGGGGCCACTGGCACTGGGGCAGGGGGCTCAGTTCTCACAGATGGACTTTTCAGGGAGGTTTCTGGGGAAGGCACAACAGCTCCCGCCAACCCCCCAAAAGAGCTTCTGTATCCCAGAGACAACCCTGCCCTCCTGAGACCTTGACCACAGAGAAGCTACAGCAGCCACATCAAAATATCTTGTGGCCTGCTGTCAGCAAGACGGCAAACCAGGAGGCTGTAGGCCCTCCTTTCCCCAGAGACATGGCGCCAATAACGTAGGGAGCAGAATGCCTCCGTGAGAACTCCAGAGGAGAACTGAGAAGCTACCGCCCCACATCACGGTAGAACCAAGAAGAGATTGCACACCGTGAAACCCGGCAGCATCAAGGGACGCCAGGCAGCAGAGCGTGTCCCACGTGGAATGTAGTCCCTAGGCTGGAGGTCCCCACTCACGATGGAAATGAGGCAGTAAGCCTCGCACCCAGGGCTCTGGCTCGTCTGGGGCCCGCCCAAGGGACTGCTGGCTTCTGTCTCCCCAACTAGGAGTGCGTCATAACCCACACCAGAGTTTGAAAGCCCTGGAAACAGGCCAGCCGCGCGTAAGAGAGAAGGCTCCAACTTCAGGGTACTTTCTGTAATTTCTATGGTAACCACAAGGAAAATGTCTCTAGAACATACATGCAAGGAAGTGAGAAGGGAATCAAAACATACTGTTACCAAAATTCAACAAAAATAAGGCAGGCTCTAAGAAAGGGACAAAAAAGCCACAAGACGTAGAGAAAACAACTAACAAAATGGCAACAGTCCCTCCCTATCAGCAATGACTTTAAACATAAATGGATTAAACTCCCTAATCAAAAGACATGGATTGGCTGAGTAGATGTAAAAAATAGCATCCAGCTGCAAACTATGCACAAGACTAAAGACACACGCAGGCTAGACGCAGAGGGTGGGTAAGACCAGCCATGCAAACAGATCAAATGACAAAAGGAGTGGCCACACTGATATCAGACAAGAGACCATAAATAAGAAACTGTTACCAGATATGACGAGGAACATCATATGATGATAAAAGGACCAACTCTTCAAGAAGATAGAACAATGACAAATATTTATGCACCGGGGGCACCTGGCAGGCTCCATCAGAAGAGCCTGGGATTGGGGCGCCTGGGTGGCTCAGTCGTTAAGCGTCTGCCTTCGGCTCAAGTCATGATCCTGGGGTCCTGGGATCGAGCCCCATGTCGGGCTCCTTGCTTGGCGGGAAGCCTGCTCCTCCCTCTCCTCCCCCACCCAGCTTGTGTTCCCTCTTTTGCTGCGTGTCTCTCTCTCTCTCTGTCAAATAAATAACTAAAGTCTTTAAAAAAAAAAAAAAAAGAAGAATAAGAGCATGAGACTCTTGATCCCAGGGTCGGGAGTCTGAGTCCCATGTTGGCTGTGGAAAGGACTTAAATTAATAAAAAACTTAGAACAGAGGGTGCATGGGTGGCTCGGTGGGTTAAAGCCTCTGCCTTCGGCTCAGGTCATGATCTCAGGTCCTGGATCGAGCCCCACATCGGGCTCCCTGCTCAACGGGGAGCCTGCTTCCCCCTCTGCCTGCCTCTCTGCCTACTTGTGATCTCTCTCTCTGTCAAATAAATAAAATCTTTAAAAAAAAAACTTAAAAAATGTTTAAACAAATATTTATGCATCAAACCTCGTAAGTCATAAATCTATAAACACACTTGACAGACCTAAAGGGAAAACAGCAGCACGGTAATTATAGAAGACTTCAGCACTGCATTTTCAACACAGGACAGGACACGCAGACAGAATATCAGTAAGGAAGCGAGGGTGTGAACAGACACACAGACGCAAACCCCCCACCCAACAGGAGAAGGCACATTCTTCTCAAGTGCACGTGGAACATTCTCCAGGACGGTCTATATATCAGACCCCAAAACAAGCGTGAACAAACTTAAGATTGAAATCATATAAAGTATCTTTTCCCATCACAGTAGAATTAAACTAGAAATTAACAGCACAAGAAAAACTGGGAAACCCACAGATAAGTAGAAATTAAACAACATGGTCTTCGAGAAGAGTCAAAAAGTCACAAAGGGAATTAGAAAATACCTTGAAACAAATGAAAATGAAAATATAAACACCAAAACTTATTAGACGCAGCAAAGGCCACTTGGAGGAACATTCATAGCTGTAAATGTGTGTGTGAAAAGGGAAGAAAGAGTTCAAATCAACGACGTAACTTCACACTTCAAGAGATTAGAAAAAGAACACACTAAACCCAAAGCAGTCAGAAGGAAGGAAATAACAGAGATCAGATCAGAGATAAATGAAACAGAGAATAGAAAAACAATGGAAAAAATCAATCAACCTGAGTTGTTTTTTGGAAAGATCAACAAAATCCACAAACCCTTAGCTAAACTAAGAAATGCAGAAAACTCAAATAAGTAACATTAGAAATAAACGAACTATTACAACCGACGTCACAGAAATAAAAAGGATCATGAGAGACTGAGGTGAATAATTATACTCCAACAAACTGAGCAGCCCAGACCAATGGATAAATCCCTAGAAACACACCAAGATTGAAGACATGAGGAAATAGGAAATCTGAATGCCCAACAAGGAGTAAGTGGATTGAATATGCAATGAAAAACTTCCCAACAAAGAAAAGCCCAGGACCAGTTGGCTTCACTGGAAAATTAATACCAATCTTTCTCAAGTGCTTCCAAAACACTGACGAGGAGTCACCACGTCTGAACTCTGAGGCCAGTGCCGCCCTGACACCAAAGCAGGGCAGAGACCTTCCAAGGACACTGGAGATGGACAACCCTGGCACAGACAGACGCGGAAGTCCTCGACAGGACACCAACAAACCTGACTCAACGGTACAGAGGAGGATAGGACACCACGACCTGGGGAGGTTTGTTCTAGCACTCGACACCTGTGAGAAAGCCTTGTGATGACCTGCACCGATGCAGAAGCAGCCTCTTAGAACATTCACTGTCCCCTCTGTGACAAAAACAGCAGTAGATGGAACTTCCTCTGCAAGACAAAGGTTGACTTCCGCTATTGGGTGGGGGACAGGAGGCACAGGGTGACCCTGAGGATGGGCCAGGGCCTGATGGAGCAGACAGACCCAGAAGGATTGGCACCTCCACATTATAGACATGAAGGCTTGGGCCTTCCCGCAGAGCCCGTGTGGGCAGGTGGGGAGCAGGCCCAGGTGTGCACCTGCCCCCACCACCTGGGAGACCGGGCAGCCAGTAGGGTGTCTGCACATCTTGGATCCTTGTCGACCCGTTGCTGTGCTTTCACGCAAACCAGCCCCCACAGGGCCACCCTGGCACCTCCACGGGCTCTCACAGGCTCCCCAGCCCCGGTCACTCAGAACCACGTGCCACACGCCGTGGACAGCCTCTGTGCAGCACCAAGTCAATCGAGCTCGTCAATCCTAAACCTGCTCACCCTGCCTCACCTGTTCCCTCCCACGGAAACCACAAGGCAGGCTCTTGCGCAGTTTCCACCCCTGCTGCCTCCTGACCCACTCTGGTCCTTCCCGTGCGGACCCCGGGGCCTCGCCTGCCCCTCCTCTTGGGAACCATAAGTAACGAACTACCTTTTCCATGGCCGATGCACCCTGATCTCTCGGTGTTTCCATACCCGAATAATAACAAAACCTAGGCTCAAACACGACTCTCGGCTCCCTGCCCCCCTGCCCCCGAAGCTGGCTCACTACAGTGCGGGCATGAAGCTGCCCTTCACCTGCCAAGCCTGCCTTCTGTCACCGGGCCCTTTAGCCCTACTGCCCCCACCAGGCCAGTAGATTGGGTGTCTCCTGTGCCGCTCACTGTGGGACCCGGTGGCTTACGCCATTCTCCTCGCACACAGGCCGTGTCTCTGAGCCTGGGGCCCTCTGCTTCATTTCCTCATCCCCACACGCCCCAGTGCAGAGCCCAGGGCCCAGGATGCTGTCAGGGTGCACACAGACTCTCTCACAGCAGACCTGCCATGCCGTGGGCACACCTGCTTCCTGGGATGTGTGCTCCCTTCCCACCCCTGCCATGCCCCATGGTGACTCTCAGTTCCCCGTTCATTAACACAGGGGCTCTGTGAGGTGGGCAGCCAGCCCCAGCAAAGGGTGTGGTGGTGGTTCCATGAGCACTGAGACCTATGGCCACGGCTCCGGGGGTGGGGTCCCCATGTCCCCATGCAGACGTGGAACCTAGGCTTGGGACTGAGGTCATCGTCTGGGGTCCCGGGGCCCCTGCCCTCCCTGCTGACCCATCGCTGGGCCTCTCTGACTTCATGAACCCTCAGAGAGCCCCTGCCACTCTGACGTGAGGGCGGCCTACCTTGGCCGGGTAGGACGTGAGGGCGGCCTACCTTGGCCGGGTCCGCAGGGGCCCCCGGGGGGCTGTTCTCAGGGTCGGGCTCCTCACCGCTGCCTTCGCCCACGTCACTGTCGGCCGCCTCCTGCAGGGCCTTGCCTTCTGGGGCTGCGTCCAAGTGCAGTCCCGGGACTGCGGGGCCCCGGCCAGCCTCGCCGCCCTCCTCACAGGGGAACTGCTCATTAGCCACACTGCAGGATGGGCTATCGATCCCGCTGTCCCGGTTAGGGAGCTTAGCACCACCACTCAGCTCCCCCGAGGGGCCTGCATCCGGGGGACCGTCCCCTGCAGCAGCTGGGCTGCTGGGGCTCCCGGGGTCGGAGTCCTTGCCATGGGCTCTAGGCCCGAGGGGCAGTGCCTGGAGCTTCCCTGGGTCTGCCCTCAGGAGCTCCCGAGAGGAGCAGCCAGGCTCAGAGTTCGGCTCCCCTAGGGGAGCAACAGGAGGCTGGGCTGTTGAGGCCTCCCCTCCTGACTCCATCGTCACAGCTGAGTTTCCTGAGCTCCGGGGGAGCTGGCCAGGGGGCTGCCTGTGGGGGAAACAAGGAGGGTCAGTGCCAGCCCGGCACGGACCAGCCCCTGCACGCAGCCCGAGTGCAGCCCCCACGCATGGCCCCAGAAAAGTGTGGAGGTGGGAGGGGGCCATGTGTGGACAGCCCACACAGCTCCAGCTGGGTCCTGTCCAGACAGGCCTTAGCAGAATGGCAAATGGAAAGCATTTTATTTTGAAAATAAATAAGTTTCTTCTATGTTAAAAAAAAAAAAAAGAGGAAAAGAGACAGGGAGGGAAGAGAAAAGGGAGGTAAGAAGGGGAGGAAGGAGAGAAGGAATCCCACGGTGTGAAGCCACCTGTTGCACAACACGTTTAAACCCAGCCCACAGAGATAACCGTAGTGAGCACCGTGGGCCCAGCCATCTGCCGTGCTCTGCTCCCCGGAATGTGGTTCTGAGGGGCGCCCTCCGTGGTTTCACTGTGACCCGTGCCATCCAGAGACCCCGGGCCAGGGAGGCCATGGCTTTGGCCCAGATCCCCCAAACCCCCAAAGCGCCCCAGAGCCACTTGCTGCTTTCACTGCCCGCCTCTCCCGGATGCCCTTATGGAGGAGAGGCGAGAATCAGTGTGGGAGGGGCGAGGGGAAATCAACACTCCTCGGAGTCTTCCTTTGACCCCACTCACCTGACGCCCCGGTGTCCAGGGAGGACTCCACACCCGGCTCCCTGCAGGCTGTGTTCGGGATCCGGTTGGCTGCCTCAGGCCGTGAGCACGAGCGGGGCTGGGAGGCTGGCTGAGAATCTCCTTCCTGCCTAGCAGGTTTGACACAGGGGTCCTGAAACAACACGACAGGAGCATGAAAGCTGCCTTCACCGGCACCCACGGTGGCCGAGTGTCAAGCCAGCTCCCAAGGCAGAAGGCGGAAGGGCACCTCCGCAGCCCCACCCCGCGCGGCCAGCCCCGGACAGGTCACAGCCCACAGGTAGACAGAGCACGTGGCTTCCTGCCCGACACAGGCACAGCTCTGAGGGCCCAGCCCTTACCTCCAGGCCAGAACTGACCGTCCCCGCCCGGGGCGCCCATGCTGGGGGAGGCGGGATCCCAGTTCGTGTGCAGAGGGCCAGGGGGCCTCCAGGGGGCTGCCTCCCAGCCCCACTGAGCTCCCTCCTGACACCTGTAAACACAGGCGCCCGGGGCTCACACCCACTATCAGCCTAGGGCCCCCAGCTTCTGCATATGCTCCCCGCCTCCCTCATAAACCAGGCTGAAGGACCATCCCTCTCGCCCTCACACAGAACCATAAAGGTGTCCAGAGCCTGCCCCTCGGCACCTCGCAGGCAGGAAGACCTCTGGGCACACTGCCCCCACGCTGGGACGTCGGACTCCGCCTACGACACCTGCCACACGGCTCACTTCCCGTGGGGCGAGACTGCTCCAGGGTGGACCTTTCTCTAAGGGACCCCAAAGCCAGAGCAGTGTGCATATGCACCGTGGGCCCCTGCCCTATTCCTGACGAGCTTCCTGAGGAGAAACGTGAAGGTTTCCAAAGAGAAAGTACGTGCTTTACTGCATTCCTCTCATAGCACAGAAGGTAAACCCAAGGTCCCCGCTCACAGACATGACATAGCCCCGGCGACGTGCCGGTGGGACGTGCTCAAACTCATGGAGGAGTTCGACATGGCGCCAGGGGGAGCCTCGGCAACCCCTGGGGTTTCTGCTTCTGATCACCCCCCACCAGGCAGCAAAGCACAGTGTCCGCAACAGGTAGAAACCAGGGCAGCCCAGCTTCCTGCATGGACCCAGCCCCGCGTGGATCCCAGGGACAGGGCAGGAGACCGAGGAGGTGGAGGTCACGGAGCAGAGCACGGACAGGGAACAGAGGGATGCAGGGTCCCCGAGGATGGTTGGCACACGCGGGAGGGCACCATGAAACTGAGTGGGAGCTGCTGGGAGACCAGTGGTGGCCAGGTGCAGGCAGGGCGCAGCTGGGCCCAACTGGGGGTGGGGGGAGGGTGGGCGGTCCGCCCCTCGGGGAGCTCTGCTCAGGTCCCAGGACGCCCACCTGCTTCCTAGCAGCATCATGGCTTCCCCGAACGGCGCTCAAGAGCAGCGACGCGCTCGAGCCGAGGCAGCCATGCAGCCTCCGGAGGGGAAAGCCCCCAGTGTGAGCTCGAGGCCTGCGGGAGAGGGACTTCTGGAC
>CM053615.1:2670797-2711121 GCA_028646535.1 Procyon lotor | reverse complement strand
ATCTGAAGTTGACACTAACCTCCTTCCTCCAGTCAGCTCCGGTGTCTGACCCACGGGGCTGTGGTTGAGATTGGGGACCACTGGGCTCAGCGCTGGGTGGCCTGAGGGGAAGGGGAGGAGAGGGACGCCCTGCCCTGGGCGGAGGCGGAGGGCACAGGGAGGGGTGGGGTGCAGCCTGGGGGGGCTGCCTCCTGCCACTTCGGTCCAGGTGCTCCAAGGGTGGTGAAGGTTGAGTGGGCCTGGGGGACATGGGGCCACCTTCAACTGGTACCCCAAGTGATCACCATCTCTATTTCTCCTCACAGAGCCCCCCCAGAACCCTTTCTCTTGAGGATGGGCTTCTGAACTTGATATTGAAAGGGAAGGTTATTCCTGGTCAAAGGACTGTTGTTGATTCAAATATTTCTAGCTTAAGTTATTAAAATGGAAATTATGTTAGCAGGTGGGTTTTCACACAGAGCTGTCTCAGAACTGGTTTCCCAAAGGGCACCAGCACACTGTGCCGGGTGTGGTGCTCCTTGTCGTGCCCTTGCATGAAACCTTGAAACACTGGGGGAAGGAGAGATAAAAGGATGAGTTCTCAAGTGGATGGACAGATGGATGAGTGGGTGTGTGAGTAGTGGATAGGGGTGCGTCTTCATCCATCTACTCACTAACCCAACCACCCATAGAAATAGAAATCGAAATTGCCAAATCATAGGGTAACTCTCTTTTCAGTGTTTTGGGGATTGGACATCTGTCTTCCGCAGCAGCTCTACTGTCTCGCGTTCACACAAACAATGCACAAGGGGTCGTTTCTTCCACGTCCTCACCAACATCCTCCCCAAGCCGATTGCCTGTGCCTGGGGTACTAGCCATCCTGACAGGCGTGAGATGATATCTGATATCTCACTGTGGATTTGGTTATTATAATCCCTGGTGATTTGTGATGCTGAGCATCATTCCACATGCCTGGTACCTCTTCCTAGTTTTCTTTCCGTGCACACAGACCCCGGGACCCTCCAGGAGAGGAGACAAGTTCTGGGTAGCCCGCGGGGCCAGCACTGGGGTCTTTGCCTCTGACAAGACTCCTGCCGAGAAGCCTTCCCCTCCACACGCGGTGGCCCTCCTGGCCCTCCAGCACCTCCAGCCTCTTCCTGGAGAGTCTTCTGTCCCCTGTCGGCTGGGTGACAGGTGCCCTCTGCCTTGCAGGTCATCTGTGGGAAGTGCTCCGAGTTCAAGGCCGAGAATGGCAGGCAGAGCCGCGTCTGCAGAGAGTGTTTCCTGACGCAGCGGGCGGTCCCTGAGAGCCCCAGCTCCGAGGCGGTGCCCGAGGAGCCCAAGCACAGCACAGAGGTGGGCAGGCCAATGCTGGGAGCCTCGGGGCGGGAGCCCCTGTCCCCGGCAGCCTCCGCAGACAGTGCGAAGAGCCGTCGGCTTCCCTTGTACCAGGACAGATTGTGTGTGCATGTGTGCATGTGCTAGGTGTGCGTGTTCGCAGTGTGCGTGCCTGTGTCCTGGTGAGACACACACAGCCCTTCCCCATGAGCCACACCTGGTTCCAGCTCTGCCACTGTTTCTTTATTCTGGTCTGGCACCGTTCATAGTCTCAGTCTCCTGGAGGCTCCAGCCTGATACCTGGAGGTGGGGCAGGCTGGCCCAGGCCCTTGTGCAGCATGTTCCCAGGAGGCAGGGCCTGCCCCGTCCCCTTGAAGGTGACCCCTGCAGTGAGGCTGCCCCTGACCCACCCTTTGTGTCTCCAGAAGCCAGCGGCTGTGGACCCCCAGCCCAGCATGCTCTGCGGCTCCCTGCAGGTGTCGGACGGCGGTGCGGCCTGGAGCGAGGTGTGGGCCACCATCCCGGCATCAGAACCCCTGGAGCTGGTGCTGCACCTGCAGGGAGAGAGCCAGGTGCGTCCCCCTCCTGCCCTCTCTCGTGCTGGGGGCTGTGCCCCGATTCTCACAGCCCGGAGCCCGACACTCACAGTGCCCAGAGGGGCCTGGGCCATGCTGCCTGGGACCAGCCCTGCTCAGGCTCCTGTGATCCTGGGCCTCGGTTTCCCCTGCTGCTCAGAGTCATCCCTCCGCCGCTTGCCTGTGGGAAAGTGTTCCGTGGGCCAGGGTGGCAGAGGCCGGGGTGCTGACGCAGCTCTCCCTTGCCGCAGGATGGCGGGCCACCACGCACCATCCCCCTCGCTGGCTGCACCATGAGCGTGTTGGACCCCGCGGAGAGGCCGGACAGCAGGCACGTGTGGCGGCTACAGCAGGCTCAGCAGTCCTTGTACCTGAGCACCCCATCGGCGGACCTGCGGCAGCAGTGGCTGGAGGCCCTGAGTGCGGCTGCCCGCGGGGACCTGGGCCTGGCAGCCCCGTGACCTGAGCCTTGGCTGGGTGTCCTGGCTCTGTGGCCACTGCAGCAGGGTCTGTGCCCACCTGGGAGTGGTATCGGAGGTGACGTGCAGGCGCGCAGGGGCTCCCAGACTGCTGGGGGCGGACAGGCCACGGGGCACTTGACCCTGGAGGGACCCCTCTCTGAAGCAGAGGAAACAGGCCCACGCGGCCGGCATGTGTCTATGAAGAGCCGCGGCAGCGTGGCCTGGAGCAGGGTGCAGGCGACCGTGCAGTGCGGGGCACCCAGCTCCAGAAGCAGAAGGAGCAGCCTGGGGGCCCCCGGGGACGGGACGCCCGGTGGAGGTTTGCAGCTGTGTTTTCCCTCCCCGCCACCCCGCCCGTCTGTGCTGCGTGAGCGGAACTGTGACTGGCCTGGACTCCACCTCCCAGCTCTGCCCGCTCCAGCCCTGCAGCCCGCCTCCCTGTTTGGAGGGGCTGGTAGTCACTGGGGGCCTGTCTGTGGGACCTCCCCGAGAAACGCCGCGGAGCCCAGCAGAGGCCTGCCCCTGCATCTTGTGGGGCCGACATTTGTGCCCGTGTCCCCTGGCTAGCGGCAGGCCATGCTGGTCTGTGAAAATAAATGCTGGCGGCCAGTAGCCACAGCCTCAGGGTGGGGCCCCAAGGGGAGCCGGCCGTGTCGGGTCGGGGAGCGGGCGAGGGCCCAAGAGGCCTGCGGGGAGCAGGTACCGCCCCTGTGGGGGGGCAGTGAAACAGACAGCCGGCCCCTCTCCCTGGTCCGGTCCCTTCTCCAAGCTCTGCTCTCTGCGTTCATTGAGCATCCCCAGTGCCCGCAGGCCTGGAGGGCTCTTCTCAGGGACGCCCTGTCCGGGATATTCCCACTTGACAGCTGAGGAAACTGAGTCATAGGAGGTCCTGTGGGTCCCAGAACTCCAGACTTCAGGGGCAGCTGGGAGTGACCTGCTGGGTATAGGGGCGCTCCACTGGGGTCGGGGGTGGAGCTAGCCCCCCCACAGCAGGTGCCCACTTGGGGTCCTCCCAGCTGGCCCCCTCGTGAGCTCTCTGGGCCCTGTCCTCCTGCCCAGCAGCCCGGCGTCCCCATATGCTGGTTTCCATGGGGACCTCACGGGGGCCCTGCCCTCGCCGCACAGCTATGGGGTGGGCATGCTGCTTCCTGCAGAGTCGGCTGCAGTCCATGGGAGAGCCCGGGGCCAGCCGCGGGCCTCATAGGCTGCGGCTACAGCAGGGCCGGGAGGCATACCCCCACTGCCCGTTCTGGACGGGCCTTAAGGCCGTGTGGGAAGGAATTCCTCTGTGTGGAGCCACATTTCCTGCAGCGTGGGTGTGGGCGGAGCGGTCAGAGGAGGCCAGGTCCCCAGGAGACATGCAGTGAGAGGGCCCAGGCGGCGGGCAGGGCCAAGAGGGGCCAGCAGGGTGGGCTGGGGGTCACAGGGCCTGGCCCCAGGTCTCCCCAGCATCTTCTTTGTCGTTGCTCTGAGAGTCGGAGGCCCTGGGGTGGACTTGGGAGTGTGAACAGGCCCAGCCGACTGCCATGGGGTCAGTCGGGGGGTGGATGGAGACAGGCTCCGGGTCCCCAGCAGGTCCCCAGCAAGCAGCCCTGAGGCTGCCGCTTCCAGCTGTTGAAGAGATGACTGCCACAGAGCGTGAGGGCCCGGGGTGGGCGGCAGTGTGCGGCTGCAGCCGGCACGCGTCCCTAGGACCTGGGCTCCTTCCCACCCCAGCGGCCCACCCTGGATCCCAGGGTCTGGGCACACTCTCCTGCCCACCCATGTAGGGCAGAGGCTCTGAGCCTTTCCACCTGCTTCTTCCTGGTCCCACTCCTCCTCCCCCCGCCCTGCATCCCCCACCCTGCAGACCCAGGAGGACATTCCCTGGAAGCCGGAAGGGAAGCCTGCCAGACGGGAGCACAGGATGGGGTCTGCAGTGACCCCTGCCCAGCCTGGTGCCAGGCCCAGGGGCTGTGGTGGGAGCGAGGGGCCTGCCTGAGCACTTTCCACGGGAGGAAGAGTGGAGGACATAGGGATAGGAGCTGGGGAGGTGAGTGCACAGGGGCCTCTCCACAGAGGTCCTGCATGGTGCATGGAGCCCAGGCACCCATCAAAGGTTCTGGGGCCTGCTGACCACCCCACTGCCAGAGCTCGCGTCCTCACTAGGCCCAGCGCGGGTGCTGGCGGGATCCCCCGTGGTCCTGGAAAGTGGATGGAGCCAGCTATTTGCTGAGAAGAATTACCACTCAGAGGGGTCTTAGCCAAAGGGAAACAGGCCCAGAGAGGGAAATACACTTGCCCTGGGTCACACAGTGAAGGGCTTGGCCAGTGGTCATTCCTTCACTCTTCGTCTACCCGTTTGTACATTGGGCACGGCTCCCGTGTGCCGCCACTTGGATTTCTGGCACTGGGGTCAGACGGCATCCTGCAGACCCTGGTCCTTGCACACATCTGGCCTCATTTTTCCCCCATGCCCCGCCCCAGCACTGGCCCTGCCTCCTTCCCACCTCCTGCAGGTCTTTTTGAGACCCTGCTGGATGCGCTCTACTGTTGGCTTGAGTACGTACCCTGTTGTGGAACCTCTGTGCCCCCACGCAGCACAGAGGCCCCCCAGGCAGGATGCAGCACCCACAATGGGGCCTGGCTCACACCAGGTGCTCGGTACCTGCCCGTAGCCAGGACTGTTCTTGGTATGTGGCCCCTGAGCACTTTAGGTCCGGGATCTTCATTTTACAGATGGGAAAACTGAGGCTCAGAGAGAAGCACCGGCTGCCTGAGGTTGTCAGGGCCCAGGAGTCTCCGGCTCTCTGGGTCTCAGGGATAGAGCCGGTTCATCCTGGGACCTCTGGTCCTGTTGCAGAGAGCTGCACCGTGAGACCCGGAGGGGCCGCCATGCCCCAGAACGCTGGTGGAGGGGCATTTGGGTCCCACTTGAAGGTCTGCTGTCCTCCACTCCCCCGCCCAGGGGACAGCAGCGTGCACACGTGCGTGGCAGGATCAGGCCTAGAGCCCAGGCCTCGGGGAGCTCCAGCCTTGGCCGCCACAGCTTCTCGAGGGGCCTGCCCTCTCTCCTGGGGTCTGACGGTCCTGGCACCAGGCATGCAGGGCGGAGGGTGGGCTGGTCTCCAGAGCTGCGTGCAGTGTGTCTGCAGCTGAGCTTGCTCTGGTGGAGCCTTCCTGGAGACCCAGCTGGCAGCTGAGGCCGGTTGTATCCCGGACCCCCAAGGCCCGTCCCTTCGAGACACCTCCACCCTCACAGGGCTCCCAGTGGGCAGGGTCGGCCAGGGGTCACCTCGGATGTCTGACACGGGGAGAAAAGCGTCACGGAAGCCTCCCAGGACAACACCAGAGACCCTCAGGCCTGCCCCCCGTGGGACCCTATCCCTCTGCCTCTGGGTTCCCACCCAGCCCCTTGGTGCAGGAACAAAGATCTGTAGGTACCAGGGGCAGGGCCTGTGGGCAGCGCCCGGCGCTCCAGAGGCATCCGGTCCAGGCCTGCTCATCCGTCAGCCCAGCATCTCCATCTTCCCCCAGGTGCTGCAGCCATGACCCCTCAGAGGCTCCCTGTGGTCCTGAGGGGTTCCAGGTGGCCCCCAGGAGAGTCTGAGGGATCCCAGGGGCCTGGAAGCAGCCGGCTGCTCCCTTGTCAAGCAGTCTCATGCCCACCACTGCTCCTAATTTATGAGGGGGAAACTGAGGGCCCAAGGAGGCGGGCAGGGCTGGGACACGTTGTGGGGCGCAGCCAGGTGCCCACCCCACATTCTGTACATTCCATCCTGGGAAACTGGCTGCCTCCGCCCTGCTGGCCCGAGGCCTGCCCCGCCTGGCCTGGCCCCGCCAGCTGGATGGACTTCTGGGCTCGGTGCCCACCCGTGGGTGCAGCACACTGATGGAGGCCCCCGGCTCACGCCCCTAGTGCAGCCTGCAGGCTCCCCTCCCTCCCGCCCCGTGCGCTCAGGTCCCCCCAACCTGACTGGCACCCTCAGTGGAAGCCGACCAGCTCCCTCCTCCTTGCTCAGGGCTGGCCCTGGTGGCCCCCAGCCTTGTGCGGTGCAGGGGGCCAGAGACCCACATCAGGAATGGGGAGCAGGCCTGTCTTGGACTTCCCCGAAGCAGCTGTGTGAGAAGAAAGCACGTGGAGTACGCGTTCCCTCTCACCGCTGCCCGCCCCACCCCGCGGCGGCCGTCTATTGGGGCCAGCCGTGGCCTTCACCGGGACCTGCCTTGGCCCTGTCTCCCCGCCTGAAGGCGGGTTGGCAGTGTCCCTGGGAGGGACAGAAGGGTCGGGTCCCCTTTCCTGCCAAGGCCAGCGCCATGTGCTGTGATGCGAGTCTCCACCCCAGATGGGGGCTCCACTGCCCTGGGCCTTGTCAAAGCCTGGAGAAGTGAATGACACCCCCAAAACACAACATCTACCCCCAAAGGGGCACCAGGAAACTGCTGACAACTGAGCAGCCCATCCACTTCAAGAAAAATACTGGGGTCATTCCCAAGGACCCCGGGTCCCCGGAGCAGGAAGTGCATGTGGTCCTCAGCCCAGAGCCCACAACATTCTCCCAAAACCTCATAGGAAGGGGCCATGGTCATCACCCCCCCAGAGAGGGGTACATCACAGTTCAGCATGGGGGGGTGTCTTTGGGGGGTCCCCGGGAGCTCAGAGCAGGGGTTTGTGCCACGTAAGGTTCTCTCAGTAGCAGATCTTGCTACATAGGTTGAATGCAAGGAATTTACTTGGGGGGCCTCCTAGGAAAACTGCAATGGGTGGAAAATAAGATGGAGAAGGGAAGCCAATACAGGTGTCTTGGGTTAGATGGTTTCTCCCCAGATTCGTGTCCACCTGGAACCTCAAAATGTGACATTAGTTAAAATAAGGCTAGAGCAGACCCTAACCCCATAACCAGGTCTGGATCAGAAGAGGAGAGGACACCGGGACGGCCACGTGACAGCTTGACAGAGAGCTGGACATGGCAGAGCGAGGGGGGCCCCCCGAAAGGCGTGGGAGGGCCCTCCTGGGTGCCTCCAGGGGGAGTGTGACCCTGCCCACACCTTGACTCCAGGGTCCCGCCCCCAAACCAAGAGAGGATACACTTCTGTTGTTTTGATGAATTTAAGTTCTGTTGTTGGCAACTTTGTGGCAATCTGTCCATTTCCAGCCATCTAGCCCTGACTTTGTGCAAAGGCTGGACAGCGGGAGTGGCCGTGGAGCTGGGAACTGGACAGGTTTGGGGCACGTGATGGAAGGTGCCTCGATGTCCTCCAAGAGCTTCTCGGTAGAAATAGGGCTGCTGAAGGCTCCTCTGGGAAGGGGCCGGGGCAGTGAGGGTGGCAGAGACCGGCTGAACCACGAGCTCTCAGGTTGAGCACAAAGGGGACCTCGTAAGGGACGAACGTGGATATTTAGTTGAGGACATTTCCAAGCAAAGCTGCTTGTGGTACAACCGGGCAGGGGCAGGGGACCAATGCGGGGGTGAGGGGGGGCTGTTGGGCAAAAGGGAACCTGCTCAGATTGTTAAAGTAGGTCTGAAGAGACCGAAGGTGCCTTGGGAACACCCGTTGTTGGAGAGATTGGGGTGCACCCTCTCAGCCCAGCACCAGGGCAGAGGTGGGGTCCCCAGGCGAGGTCTGTGGGGGCTCTTGTCCAATGGTGTGAACCCCCCGGTGGGGTGCCCAGGGCCTCAGAGATCAAGGCCACTGCCACGTGCCAAGAGGACAGAGTGTCGGGCCACAAAGGATTATTCTCAGGCTCCGAAGTCTCTGGCTGCTTCTCCTCTGGGGTTCAGACTTGCTTGGGACCAGCGACTCCCTCCTTCTGTCCATTCTCCTTTCCCTTTTGGAATGGGTTAAGACTCTGGGAGCTGTGGGGATGGGGAGGATACGTTCTGAACATGAGACCAAAGTGACTTTCGAGGGGGTCAGAGGGCAGATTGTGGTGGGCTGAATAACATCCCCCCAAAATCCATGTCCACCCGAAACATCAGAACGTGACGTAATTTGGAAATAAGATCTCTGTGGATGTAGCTAAGAGGAGGTCCCCATGACGGGTGTCCCTGTAGGAAGAGGGAGAAGATGCCCAGAGGTGGCGGGCGGAGACAGACACGGCCCCAGCGCAGGCCGTGGACGAGGAACGGCGAGCTCTCCTGCGGTCCCAAGCCCCTCAGTCTGTGGCACTTGGCTGCGGTGGCCTCAGGACACTGACACAGGGTGTGGCATGGAGCCACTCTGGTCTGGAGGTCACCGGAGCGTGGCCCCTCTCCCGAGCCCCAGGGACACAGCGGGGCTAGTGGCCGCCGTGGTTGGGAGCAGCACACGGCGTGGGGAGTGCAGGCGTCTCTGTGCCGGGCGGTCCGGGGGGCTGGGGGCCAGGCTGGCACGAGGAGACTCTGAGGAGGGGTCTGGGAGGCAGGGCGCCTTTATTAGGACATGGCCCGTCCGTGCTCGAGTATCTGTAACTTCTCCCAGAAAGTGGGAGGAAGGGAAGGAGGAGCCGTGCCGGGTGAGGGGGCAGCAGTCACTCAGATTCCCAGCGCAAAGAACGTCTGGTGTTCCTAGCACTTGCCCAGGGACCTCGCGTAGACAGGATTGGGGAGCGCCGTGTCCTTGTCTCAGAGTGACCCTGTGTGATGTTGGTGCTGTGTGGCACGGCTCCCTCGTGGCAGGGGGACCATCCCCTCAGGGCCATCCTGCCCCAGGGGCCAGCAAGCCAGGGCACACGGCACACATGGGGCCAGCATGGGGGGCCCCCGGGAGGAGTCAGCAGGAGGCAGAGGGAGAGGGGGACGTGGCAAGAGCTAGTCCTGTGGTTTCCGTGAGAGGTAGCCGGGAACTATGGGGAGCGGGCCTAGGACTGGCTATTTGAGTAATTTCAGTGGGCTCCGGGGCGTGGGGGCTAGTGGTCTGGTGCCCAGCCTGGGGTGACTAGGGCAGGTGGACGCCCTCCCACACCCCAAGTGCAAGGTGGGTGTGGCTCTGCATGGGCTGGTCTGCAGGTGAGGCAGCCCCAGGGTGTCCTTTACCATTTTCAGGCAGAGTTGACCTCTAGGAGTGCAAGGGGGTCCCTCCAGGGTCAACGTGACCCATCCCAGCCTCAGATCACAGAAAATGAAAGAACATCAGGAGAGACCTCAGGGGAAGACTCGGGTGCTGTGGGGCTTGGCCGAGGAGGTGTGGTGGGCACAGGGCTTCTGCCCGAAGCACCCTGGCAGCTCCAGGGTCTGAGCTCAAGGTTGCGAATGCCAAAGGCCAAGGTCATTGATGACCTGGGCCAGAGCTCCAGCAGGGGAGTGGAGAGAAAGAATAGCAGGCGGGTTTGCCAGAGGCATCCCCAACATTACCCACACGGGCCCGCAATCCTCCGCAGGCTCTGCAGACCGCTGGTGCTGGCTACCCTGTGCCCACCCCGGGCTGTGTGCATAGCCACAGAGATGAACCACGTGTGGTCCCTGCACTCCTGGTGGAATCTGCTCATGGTCTCCCCAGCCCAGCCCAGGTCAGCAGGGAGGCCTTCCTGGAGGAGGTGGCACCCATGCTAAGTATGAAAGTGCTGAGTAGGATGGGAGAAAGTCGGTGTACAGAAGGCTTTCCTCCTGGGCCCTGTGGACCTGGGAGATCACGGAGGCTGGCAGTAAGAGCAGCCCCAGGTGGCTCACCACGGTGGGATGAGTTGACATGAGAGACAGGAAGGGTAATCAGGGTCCAGTCAGCCTAATCATCCCTTCGAGTCTAGCTTGCAAAGGCAGTGGCTGCCCTCTGCAGGACCTGGGAGCATTCAGTTCTGTGAAGGCTGCAGCAGCATGCTCTGCATGAAGGATCAAGGTGCTCAGTTGAGCAGGTTGTCCACTGCACAAGGGCCCAGTGAGCATGTAGCCACACTGAGATCCAGTCTGCATTCACCATGAAGGCCTTGGCCTTCACCAGCTGGGTGAGCCTCAAAATCCCCTGGCCCTCCATGAGCCCCACAGAGGAGCTGGGAACAAGGTGGTCTCCAGGGGTCTCAGGAGCATGAGGGTGCAGGGGACGAGGGAGAAAAGAGTGCAGCAAAACCTGGGATTGCCATGTGAGCTTGGACCCACCCAGGCTGAGAGGGGTCTGATGAGAAGGAAAATCCATATGCACCATTGGCAGGACTTGCAGGTGCTCAAGAGGTGACCTGGTCTCTGCCCTCGGGCTTTGCCCACACGCCCGCAGACGGCACCAGGACAGCCTGTGGCTAGACAGATGGACTGCATGTTCCCATGAACAGTCTAGAAGTTCGGGGAAGCTCCCGGGACACGACGTGACCTGTGTCCCCTCCAGCACGGACACCATGCACTGCCTCCCCCGGGTCTCCCGTGCGTGCACCTGCTTGTGCCTGTCTGTTCCAGCAGATGTCCGTGGGGTCGCACCTGCCTGTGGGGTCTGAATCTGATCCCACTCTCTGCTTGGGAGCCGGCTGCTGGCGTGCAGGGGCCTGGCAGACACACAAGGAGGGTTTGGGACAAGCTGGCCCAGTGCCCAGGCTCCCACGTGGCTCTCAAATTTGCCGAGGATCGTAGCACTGAAAGGCGAGGTCTGTCTCCACTCCTTGAACCCGAGCTCCACGGCTGCTTGATGAACAGAGTAGAACAGAAGTGAGCTTCCACGCCTAGGCTCAGAGAAACGGGCGACGGGCACTTCCTGTCTTCTGGGACACGTGCTCCTGGGAGCCAGCTCGGGCAGCCTCAGGGAGGGGTGTCGGAGCCCGGGGGTGGGAGTGGGAGGCGAGCCCTCTGCAGATGGGCCTGGACGGCAGGCTCAGAAATGACCGTGGTGCTTATAAGCAGTATCCCCTGCTTGCAGCAGCAGGTTCCAGGAGCCCGGCCCTCATGCACCTCCGCGTGGCCGCAGCCACTGGCCCAGGGACAAATGAGCCCATGGTCCAGTGCATCCCTGGGCAGCGGTATCAGGATGCCAGGAGGGCAGGACTGCTGCCCTGGGACCCAGAACCGCAAGGGCCTTTCTCAGAGGTCCTCACCTTCGCCCCTGGGCCGGCACCGGGTTTCTGTCTCTTGTAGCCGACTAGGGCAGCCCCTTAGAAAACTGTGTAGCTCAAAGGCCTGAGCCTCAGATTCTCACCCATCAAATGAAGACAGCCAAGTGCTCGAGATGGTCCCTGGACAGCATGGCTGTCGGCACGGAGAGAAAGGGGGCAAGAGTGGGGGCACAGCCCCTTCCCGCTCTGCCGTCCGGCAGACCTGCTTCTGCGGTGGTGACACGGAGCCCCTCCTACCAGCTCCGACTGTGGGTGTCCTGTGCTGGACATGCTCAGAGGCACCACACGTCTCATCGGCCCTCAGCCCGGGTAGGATGAGTGCTAGCACACCCATTATGCTGGTGGGCAAACAGGCACAAAGAGGCGGACAGTCAGTCCCTGGCCCCTGGGCCTTGGTGCAAAGGTCTGGGATGAGCGGTGTCGCTAGGGGCGGACCCTTCCCTCCAGGCTCCAGTGTCCCCATCTGTGAAACGAGAGCCATCCCAGCACCTGCTCCGGGTCAGGGCTTTCTCATCTGTCCATTTGGATGGCCTTGGCCAGACTCTCAGGCCCCATGAGGGGCCACCCTATACAGGTCCCAGAAAGGCCTCCCTAGGCCCAGGCCTCCGAGGTGCCTGCAGGAGAGCCTTGAGCATTGGCAGGTGTGGCCTGGGGGAGGTGGGGACCAGACTGGAGGCCAGAGAGGGGCAGGGCTGGCCCAAGGCCCCCCCACGGGGCAACAAGGGGGCCTGTGCTGGGAGGCCAGCTGGGAGAGTAGGTGGCAGGCTCTCACACTTCTCTGGTGACCAAGGACTCACTGGGCAGGTGCAGACCTCAAAGAGGCTTAGCCGGCTCATGAGCGCTAAGCCCTGGATTGCCCTTGACCCTCCTGTGTACTTGCTACCGCTCAGGAGCTCAGGAGCTCTGGGGGCTGTGAACACAAGTCTCCACCCCCAGCAGGGCCCAGAAACCTCTCATGGCAATGTGTGGCCCTGGACGGGACAGTCCCCTTCCCCGTGCCTCAGTTTCCTTATCTGTAAAAGAGAGTTCTCACCCATCTTTTCCACAGTGGGATCCAGACTGTCCTGTGAACGCACGCAGTTGTTACTGGTGCCTTAGCCTTAAACGTTTTACTAGTCTCCTGTTTTCGGATTAGAGGATGGATCCATGCTTATGTAGAGACTTCAGAGCGCACAAAGAAGAGTGAAGAGGCAGGAAACAGTGACCTGCAGCCCAGAGGTGGGGAGCAACCCATCAGGCCATGTCCCTTTCGTATCCACTGTGTCCCAGCTCCTGTGCAGGCCCGGCACCCAGGAGGGGCTGGTGAGATCTCATCTGTGAATCCACCACCTGCTTTCGCCCTCCGGGGAAGCACGTGGCCCTGAGTCCTGTCTCCCCACAGGAGAGGAGGGAGATGCCTTGCTGCGCCATTCCCAAACCGTCATTGTGAACCTGTGGGCGGCAGCTCAGGGTCACCTGGGGGACATGCCCCTCTCCCTCCTGAGAGGCCAGGCAAGCTGGCGTGTGCAGGCTGCCGGCTGGGGAGGACAGCCAGGCAGTGAGAGCGGGCCCTGGCAGGCAGTGGGCTCCAGGCAGGGGCTCACCTGCGGAAGGGGACTGGGCTGCCGCCTTCCTGTGTGGCAGCTGGAGGGCCCGTGTGCATGGAGGGTGCCGTTGTGGGGCAAGTCCTTCCCACACATTGAGCTCATTGGAGCTATGAGCTCATGTTACCTTATTGAAAATTGCTTTTATTTATTTATTTTAAGATTATTTATCTATTTATTTGTCAGAAAGAGAGAGAGCACAAGGAGGCAGAGCCAGAGGGAGAAGCAGGCTCCCCGCTGAGCAAGGAGCCCGATATGGGACTCGATCCCAGGACCCTGGGATCATGACGCGAGCCGAAGGCAGCTGCTTAACCAACTGAGCCACCCAGGCGTCCCAAAAATTGCTTTTAATTAAGAAAAAAAAAAAAAAAAGTAAACCCGTGAGGCCACATTGCTTCCCTAACTCTTACCATCTTGTGATGGAACTTTTTGGACTTGGTCCATTGTGAGAGGTTTTTAGGATGAAAATCTCATGTTTCTATTGAGTATAAGCAAAACAATCAGGAATATTTAAAGAAAAGCAAAAAGCATTTAGCCCTCCTACAGTTATTATCTGATTTGAGGGAAACACACCAATAATCACCCCTGCCCCCCACCAGGCTTTTGCCCAGTCCCCGGTGCCCCAGGCCACCAGCGCCCACGGACACATCAGTCAACCTGGGGCAGCTCTTTGGGAAGAGGGGACTCCCACCGAGGGTAGACCCTCACCATCCCCTTGACATTTCTGACAGCATATGTGTTGACCCATTTTACAGAGGAGAACACTGAGACCCAGGGCCTCAGACCCCTCTCTCTCCCTGGTTCCTTTCCACAAGGTCATTCGTGCACAAATGTTGTAGCACATTGTCTGCTCCCAGCTGTAAACTGAGATGCGGAGCAGGTAGTGGGGTGGGGGCTAGACCTCCACCCGCAGAGAGGCCAAGGCTTCAATCAGTCCCTTGGGCTTCTGTGCTGGGCTCTTCTTGCCTCTCTAACAGCCCCCCACAAGTTCCTTCCTGGCCTCTTCTACTGGCACAGGGGGAGGCATGGTCCTCTCTGTTTTAGACATAGTATGGGCTTTGAGGTCACACACACACACACAGAGATCAGCTCTGTAGGGGCAGATAAGCAGGGAAGGCTTCCTGAAGGAGGAGGCTGATGCCTGAGAGCAAAGAGACACCAGCTGGGCGCGGTCCAGGCATTGCTCCCAGTCCGGGCAGGACTGAGCACGGAGAGGCAGGGGCAGATGGGGAGGGGGTAAGTGCAAACACTTACTCTGTGGCACAGCTCCTTTGCCGATCAAGTCACAGCCTCCGAGGCCTCAGGAGGATGGCACAGCCCTCTCTTATCCTGCAGATGGGAACATTAAGGCCCGAGGCATGGGGGGGAGACCATCAGAGCTATGGTCCCTGCCCCGGATGGGGGGCTGAGGTGTCAGGCAGTGGGTGGCCCAGGCAGTGGGTCGACCCAAGGCACTTGAGGTGGGCCAAGTGCTTTCCCTCTAGGCCTCAGTTTCCCTCCCTGCACACAGTGTTGCTGGGCTCTCCAAGAGGCCCCAGGAACAGTGGATGGGGCAGCCCAGCTCATGGCTCCTATCAGCCGTGGACTCCCTTCTAGAACCAACACTAGTGCCTCCTGTTGCGTGTGGAAATGGCTTTGGTGGCAAGCGTGTGCCCTGAGCCATGACGAGGGGCACGGTTTCCCATGGGACGTGGCAGAGGTCTTGGGCCAGGCTTAGCTGTCTCCTGGTACAGGAGGCCAGCACCACACGCTTGAACACCCAGAACACCAACTAAGCCACACACCAAGAAAAATGTCTGGCCCCGACCTTGGTACCATCTGCTGCAGGCAAACTGTGTCCACCCACCCCCAAAATTCAAGGGCTGAAGTCCTAACCCTCAGCACCCCAAACATGCTGTTTGGAGACAGCGTCTTTCTCCAGGTGACCAAGTTAGAGCGAGGTCAAAAGGGTTGACGTTAATCCAATAAGATTAGTATCCCCATAGAAGAGGGAAATTTGGGCACAGAGACAGAAACATGCAAAGGGACAGCCAGCCACGTGAAGTCTGGGATCGTGCTGCCACCAGCCAAGGAACCGTGGGAAGCTGGAGAGAGACCTGGAACAGATCCTTCCTACTGCCCTTGGGGGGGAGGGCTCTGCTGACACCCGATCTTGGACTTTGGGCCCCCAGAACCCTGAGAGCACATTACTGTTGTCTTGAGGCCCCCGCCGTGGCTCCTTGTTACAGCAGCCCCAGAAAACATACACACTCTAAGTGGCTGGGCTCAGTTCAGCATTGTGGGCTCCTGGGGGCCATCCCACCTCCCCTCCCAGCCCTGTGCAAGCCCTGGAGATGGGCTGGGGGGCACCTGAAAAGGAATTCTGGGGCTCCAGTCCCATGGCATGGCCTGGAGGGAGCCCTGAGGACTCACCTGGCTTCCCACGTGGCAAATGGGAAACACATGCTTGGTCAAGGGCATTGAAGAAACTCATCCTGTGTGGTCCACAGGTCTGAAGTGGGGAGCAGATATTATGGGAGGAAGCAACTCCCACCCAGGAGAGGGGTGTGCCCCTTACATATTCTACTGGGCTGGGAAAGCAGAGGTGTGGGGGGCCGGGGAGGGGGGAAGGCTGCTCTGCTGGAACACTACTCTGTGGTCCCAAGAGAACACTCACTTCTTTGCTGCCACCCGCTAGGCCCTCCAGAGCCAGTCCTGTCCACCTGGGCCAACTTCCCAGACTTCCTGAGTCAGCCATCGGACTTCTCATTCCTCAAGCTTCCAAAATATTCCAACCTCAGGACCTTTGCATCTGCTGTTCTTTCTGCTAAAAAAGTTTCCCCCTTCTCTGCCCGGCAACAAGCCTACTCAGGAGCGGCCCAGAACGTCCTCAACTCCGGTGTCAATGGTAGGAGAGCCCCCTCTGGGCAGTTGCCAGGGCTGGACGCTGCGCCTGAGCTGGACGGGGTCTGGGGAGAGGAAGGGGCGGGCCGGAACTCTGGACCCAGCCCGGTACCGCGACCCAAGGGAGTTGAGCTAGAGGAGGCGAGCCAGGAGAGGGCAGGTCCCCCGGGTGTGTAGGTGGGGCACAGCCACAGCCTGGGGTCTGAATGTGTCCCTAACACTCGGGGTTCCTCAGTGAAGACCAACAACATCGAGCCCTAGCTCAGAGGGCCTGGCCCACGGTGACACAGATGGAGTCCCCATGTGCCCCTCACGCAGGACACCTGGCCTGGGGGACCAGGGTGTTCAGAGGGGCGGGAGCCGAGGGCAAAGCCCGTGCAAGGCTCTGGAGCGAGACTTCCTGCACAGCCAGCTTGGCCCCTTGGGGGTTGGGGCTCCCGCGGGGCTGGCCCCGCCCCCAGACCCACGGGGCGGGGCCCCTGGGGGCGTGTCCAGGGTAGCCCCGCCCCTCGTGCTTCGACCCCGCAGTCCCCGCAGAGCGCCGTCGAGCGCAGGGATGCCCCGGGCGACTGCGACCCCTCGCCGCAGGGCGAGGCCCCGGCAGCGTGCGGGGGACGCGGAGCCCGTCCCGGGGAACCGCACAGGTGAGCGCTGGGGTTGAGGGCCACGAACGGGGCTCTGCACCCATTTCACGGACAGGGAAGCCGAGAGGCGGGGGGCACGGCGGAGGCGAGGAGGGGGTGCGCACAGCGGTGCTGGCAAGAGCACACAGCCGAGAGAAGGGGCGCACAGCCGGGTCTGGGACGGCCCCCAGCCCGACACTCGCCCGGGAACGAGCCTCCCTGACCCTCTCCGCCGGCCGAGCCGGCGCCCCAGCAGAGTTGAAGTCCGGCTGCAGGCGGTCTGAAACCCGGCGGCGGCACCCAGCCGCCCACCCGCCCAGGTGCGCGCCCTCTCCCGGTGCGGCGCCGCTCCGCCGGCGCGGCCGGCTGCGTGCAGGGGAACTCGGTGCGGCGGGCGCGGGGAACTGGCCTCGCTTTGCGGGGAGGTGCCCCTGGCTGGCCCCCGACCCCCACTTCACTGAGCCTGGGGGGAGAACGCCTGCCCGAGATCCCGTGGCTGCCGGGCCGGGATGAGGTCCGGGGTCTCCGGAAGGAGGGAGGGCTGGCAGTTAGCTTACTTTGTGACTGATTTCGAGAGTGTTTTGATGAGGCTTCACCGTCGTGCATGGCTGGGGTGTAGGAAACTCCTCCGAAGGCCCGGGTTTGAAAGCTGACTTTGCTGCATGACTGCGCCTAAAGCCTAACTCTCCTAGAAGAAACAGATGTCCCAGAGCCTCCCTTTAGTGGGTGCTGCTCCTCCCCCTTGAGCCTGAGGGTCTCTGCACACCTGTGCCCCAGGCCAGGTGCAGGATTGGGATCTTCGCACAGGTGGAAGGTGGACCTGGAGGAGCAGGCAGGCCCAGGTCACACCCCCTGGATGCAGCCATTCAGGCCTACAACAATGACACCTGCCACGCTGGGGGGCGGGGCGGCACGAGCTGGCAGCTTCTTCTCAAAAGAGGAAACTGAGGCCCAAGGAAGTAAGCTGCCGGCAGAGCAGAGGTGCTCAGCTTTGGGAAGCTGGAGCTAAGGCCAGCCCCTGTCGGGGTGAGGGGAGTTTATTTTCTTTGACTCCTTCCCACCCCACCCCTCCCGAATTGAGTGCTTGCTGCTATCCGGAGAGGACCCTGTGGCTTTGTTGCCCCACTGCCTGGGAGGTGGGTGTTGACCAAGCGGTGAAGGGACTTGCACAAGCCCCTAGGAGGAGTCGGGGAGGCCCTGATGCGTTTGCACACAAAAGACTGCTGAGAACTCCAAGAGTTGGGGGGGGTGCTTCTCAGAGGCCAGTCCCTGCCCTCTGGCCAGCCCTTCCCAGCCCCACCCCTGCTTCTGATTAGCTACAGTTCAGCCTTCTCCCAGAGGTGAGCCCTGGGGAGGCGGCACTCCCAGTCCGTGAGGAATCCTTTCTCAGCATTTGGGCTCGGAAGCCCCCTCTGACCTGGGATGTGTCTCTCTGCCTCTGGCCTCAGTTTCCCCGTGTGCTAAGTGGTGGGCATGGTGCACCTGGGCACAGGCCAGGTAGAATCGGGGGTCCTGTGTGCCCACCCTGGCCATGGTCGTTCGGCTCCCAGGTAACATGTCCATCTGGACTCCACATTCCCCTGCCCCATGGCCCTGGTCTTTTGAGCTGTGAAGTGGATGCCCTTTTGTGAAGGGATGTGTGTGGGGGTCTTCTGGAGACACTTTGGCACTCCCTAAAATAGCAGTGGAGGGTGTTTTTCCTGCAGTCATAAAATGGACACATTACTCTGCCCTCCTGAGAGTAGGTGTTGGAGTCCGGCTGTGTCCTGGGGTCCACATTCTTTCCCCATCCACATGTGTGGCTTCCGAAGGGCGGTGGCCTGGGGGGAGAGACTGGCTCAGAGCAGGGTCCTAAGTGTTTGTAGAGTGGCTGACTGGGTGCCCAGCCCACCACGGAGGCCACCCTTCCACTGCCCGCAGCCCCCGCTGGCTCTGGCCCTCGTCCCAGGGCAGCTCCAGCAACTCCCTGATGGGGGAGATTGCACAGGAATGCAGCCCTGCAGGAGGGACACAGGGTTCCAGCAGCCGGAGGTGCCCCCCACAAACCTTCTGGAAGGCCTTGAGGGAGGGGCCTGGGAAAGGGGCAGCAGGAGGGCCCAGGATGGCGAGGGCGTGCCCTGGGTGTCACTCCTGCTGCCCTGCCGCACAGCTGACCTGCACCCTCTCCTTCACGAGGAGAGACTGAGGCCCCGGGGAGCCATGGGAACCCAGATGTGGCCTGTGTTCCCTCCCCAGGCCAGCTCAGCCTCCTGCCACGTGCGGGCAGAGCCTCCGTGTTCTCCCCTGAGAGGCTTGGAGTCCACCTGGTTCTGCTCTGGAAGGCACCGCATATTCCGCTGGTGTGAACTCTCCTGCCAGCCGCCAGGGGGGGTGCCCGGGTGACCCAGTCTCCACAGTGGCCAAGGCCCAGGCCCACCGTCTGAGAGGGCGGGTGTCTTGCCTGAGGACACACAGCCAGGGCTGTGGGCCTCCCTTGTGTGGCTGTCCCTCCTGCTGGGGTCGTGGGGGGTCCCACTCTCCATAGAACACCTGTGTGAGCCCAGGTCACCCTTTTAAACTCTCCTCCTGGGGTTTCCCTTTCCATTTGGGGGAAACAGACTCAAAGTAAGAAGCGAGTCCCTGTGGCACAGAGACCCAGGCCCATGGTGGGCTGGCCCTGAGGCTGGCCTCCTCATCTCCCGTGATCCTCTGGCAGAAGGGGGGAAGGTAACTTATTTACCTGGGCCCCCCGTGGGTGAGGTCAGGGGTTGAGGGCAGAATGGTCTCCAGGAAGGGGGATGGGGGCAGGCCTGTGGTCCAAGGTTCCAGATAAAGATTAACAAGAGAGGCTTGTTCCTCTCTCGCTGGCCATGTGGGCTGGGCTGGGGAAGTGCCCGGGGTCAGGACCTGCTCCCCGCAGTGTATGAGGGG
This sequence comes from Procyon lotor, assembly GCA_028646535.1. Lineage (NCBI taxonomy): Eukaryota > Metazoa > Chordata > Mammalia > Carnivora > Procyonidae > Procyon > Procyon lotor. The sequence goes on along the minus strand of CM053615.1, from coordinate 2,691,780 downwards.
GCCGGGAGGCGGGGATGTGGGCAATCCAGGGCAGGTCTGCCCTTCACAGTCCGGGGAGCCCGCAGGTTTGGTTTGGGTTTGTGTCTCCGCATCAAATCCATTCGCTGTGTTTTTCCTCCCTTAGGATGTACTTGGGCATAGGAAAAAGAGACAGAGAGAGCTGTCGTAAAGGGCCCAAGGAACAAGGCAGCAAAGGCTGAAGGGTGTGTTCCTCCAGCCGAGGAAGGACTGGGGTGCAACTTCTGGGACAGTTGCGGGTGGGAAGGCTGGCCTGGCCGCCGGGTGTCTGTGAGGGGTTTCAGCAGGGATGGGGAAAGGTGCGATTTGCCTCTTAGACATCAAAGGAGGGGCTGTTGGCAGGCCAGTGAGGGGACCTGGGGGTCTCCGGGCTGGGCAAAGGCTGGGTTTGCAGTGTCCAGGGGACGTGGCCGCTGGAGCCAGCTGGCCTGGCCGCCGGGCCTTGGGACTCCTCAGGACGTCTCTGGGAAGGGGTCTTGGGTAGGTGAGTCGAATCCCCAGTAGCCCTTTGGCACCGTGCTGCCTCCCTGCCCTGGCTGTGTGTCAGCAGTCCTGTGGAAAGGTCTCGTGGGGACCCTGCCAGTGGACACCCGGGGGCCTGGGTAGACACGTTGGACCTCAGCTTCCTCCTCTGGCAAATGGGCTCAGCCAGGGAGGAGATACAGGAGAGCCGGTAGGAGCCTGGGGCTGGGAGATGGTGGCAGAGTCCGACCCCGTGGAGGGGGCCTGAGGTTTGGGGGCTGGGGGCATCCCCACAGGGCAGGACCTCCCTCCTACTTGTCCGCCTCCCGTCCAGGCTCTGGGATCACGGGGGCCTGAGCTCCCAGCCTGGCCCTGTCTGCAGGGCAGGCTGTGGGCAGGGCTCCTCGCCATTCCCTCACCCACCAGGATCATTTCCTCAGGCCTGGGTTTTTAAGTGTTCAAGCTGCACACTTGTGCTGGTGGCACGACTCCTGGCCTCTGACGGGACTAAGCTCCCCTCGCTGCTGGGAAGGGCCTGGGAGGGGGGGCAGGACCCTCCCGGAGCCCCGCTGCATGTTCACGGGGTGAGCCCCACATCCTTTTTCCCATCTAGCATTGGGGGTGTGCCATGGAGAGTCTGCACGTCAGCGCCGCCCCCTCACTCTCCCACCCTCACGGCTGTGAGCACTTGGGGAGGAGCACTGCCGGGTGGTGAAAGCGAGGTTGGGGCATCCTGGCCGCCGGAACTGGCCGCGGCTCAGGATGTGACTGTTGGCAGTGGGCCCTGCCCCCACCCTGTGCACACGCCAGGGCGCGCTGTGTCCCAGTGGCAGTGGTGGTTTCCCTGCTGGGGCCGTGCTGTCTGGGTGGGGCCCCCTGCCTGGCCGGCTGCCGCACCAACAGGTGGGTCCCAAGCCCGGAGTGATGGGGTCACCCAGCTGGTAGGAGGGAGTATGCTGCAGAGCGGGCTTGCTGCCTGATTCCCGGGGCCAGCAGTGCAGGCAGGCAGAGCCCCAGGGGTAGGGGTCTGGGCTGGGCCCTGGGGGACAAAGAGGGCCACCCGGTTACATGCAGCCATGACGCACACTGAGGGCGCTTCCCCCCGGTCTTAAGTTTCTCGGACATATTGCATCTATTACCACGCCTTCCAGCCTGACCCTGACCCTGGACCTTTCACCAGCAGCTCTGTCCCTGGTTTTCTTGAGAAAGTTCTAGCTGTACAGACGGAGTGCTGGGGCGGGGGGCCGGGGCGGGGCAGACCTCTGCAAGCACTCAGGGCTCAGCCGCCTCCCCTCCCCAAGGGCCAGGGCCATGCAGGGCGCTACTGAAGGAAGCCGCTGAGCACAGAAGAATGCAGAAGTGACAGGTCTAAATCGGGGACTGGGAAGTGTTGGCTGCCGGGTGACCCTGCAGAAGGGGCCACGTGGCCGGCCTGTGGCACGTCTACCCGGTCTCACACCCACCTGCCTGGAAGGACTGCATGAGTCCAGGTGCACGGGTCCTGGTGGGGGCGCGGACTCAGGCCTCCTTCCGTCCATCTGTGAATGCATGGCCAGCTGTTGAGGGAGAGCTTGGTCAGTTCAGAGCTGACCCCAGAGTCCGGGTGTGCGTCCCTCTGGGCACCCCCAGGCCAGCCCGAGGCGCAGGGCAGGTGCCGGGTCGTGCCTTTCCACCCGCCGCCCGCCCTGGTAGGCTCATCATTTTAATGTTGGCCCCGCCAACAGGCCCAAAACAATACCTCACCTTTCAAATGCGCTTTTTTTTGATTGGCAGAAGTATTTTCCTGAAATTGTTTGGAGCTTTATTGAGAGATAATTCATATACGATGTGATTCACTCATTTGAAGTATCCAGTATTTAACGTGTGCTGCAGATCTGGGCAGCCCTCCCCACAGTCCACTCTAGGACATTTTCATCACCCCAGAAAGAAGCCGTGCACGACGCAGCGGTCTCCCCCAGCCCCTGGCTGATCCACCCTCTGCATGAGGATTGGCCTCGTATGGGCGGTTCACAGAAATGCAGTCCGACCACGTGAGGTTTTGTGGCCGACTTGGCTACACGATGGGTCAGCGCCTCTCCCCTGATACTCCGTGTGTGGCTTGTACTGTGTGCCGTTTATCCGCTCATCAGCGGGCGAACAGGCGGGCGGTTTCTAGGTTTCAGCTGCCGGGAGTAGCACTGCAGGGAACGTGTGTGCACAGGTCTGTGTGGATGTGTTTCCATCTCCCGGTTCTGTGGCTGGCGGGGCATGGCGGCATCCCGAGCTGACTCTGTATGTGCTGGGGCTCCGGGTTCCCACAGCCCTGGCACACCTGTGCCCCTCTGTCTCCCGGACAGGTGCTTGTGGAGGAGAAGGAGTACCTGGGTGCTCTGATAGCGCTTTCCTGAAGGCAAAGGATGCCAAGCAGCTTGTCGTGGGCCACTGGTGTATCTGTAGAGAAAAGTCCACCCGATCCTTTGCCCACCTTTAAATTTGGTTCTCTTATAATTCAGTATAATAATTTTCACAGGGCACCTGGGTGGCTTAGTCAGTGAAGCGTCTGCCTTCGGCTCCGGTCATGATCCCAGGGTCCTGGGAGCAAGTCCCCCATTGGGCTCCTTGCTCAGCGAGGAGCCTGCTTCCCCCTCTGCCTGCACGTGGATGGTGTCGTCCCAGCACTGGTTGCTGGAGCGCTGTTCTCATCCCACTGAATCGTCCTGGCGCCCTTGTCAAAACTCGCTTCACTGGGAATATGAGTTTATTTCTGGGCTCTCAGTTCTGCTCTATTGGCCTCGATGTCTATCTCTTTGTCACCATAGCTTTGTGGAAACTTTTGAAAGTGTGAGTTCTCCAACTTTGCTCTTTCTCAAGATCATTTTTGTGTGGACTGCTGGGTCTTCTGCAAGTCCCTATGAATTTGGGGACCAATCTGTTGGTTTCTGGAAGGGTGACAGCGGGGACTCTGGTGGAGGCCGGGCTGCGTGTGCAGATGAGTCAAGGTGAGCATCCGTCCCCCCCACCCCCAGGTCCATCTCCCGTTCCCCAGGCACGGGCGGCTTCCCCTTCATTCAGGAACTTTATTTCCACCAAAATGTCTTAGAATTTTCACAGCTTAAAATTTGCCCTTCTTTTGTTCAGTTTATCCTACGTAAGAAAGTGGGATCGCCGTCTCCATTTCATTTCCAGGCTGTTCACAGCCGCTGTGGTGAAATATGATGGATTTCCGTGTGTCGGTCTTGTCCCCTGCGGCCCCGTGGGAATTGCTTGTTAGTTTCTGTAGGTTTTTACTAGATTCCTGGGGATCTTTCTAGATCCAGGATCATGTCATCGGATGAAGAAATTTTGCTTCTTCCTTTCTGACGTGAATGTCTTGTATTTAATTTCTTTAACTGATTGCCCTGCTCCTGGTTTTTGAGACATTTGTTTTTCTTTTCTGCTCGACCTGTATTTCTCTGTTGTGACTCCGGGCACTGTTGTTGATACATGAGGGTGGTCTGTAGGGAGAGACCCCTCCTGCTATGCCACAGCGTTCCTTCCGGGCCCCTCCCTGTGGCGCCAGCCACCTCCGCGAGATTGGTGTCCTCGTGGAAGAGTGAAGATGAGGACTCCTGCCCGCTGTCTTCAGGGATGGTGGTGGGTGCTGCACCGGGCTGGGAGTGAGGGTCCTTCTTGACCGGAACATTCTATCAGAGCTGCATTACTGGTGGAGGCAGTGACGCTGGTGATGGTCATGTGCACACGGGAAAGCTGAGCACTGTCCAGCCTTGCTGTGCCTCAGTTTCCCCATCTGTGAGGGAGTGATGGACTGCTCTGCTCACAGGACCAAAGCACCCATTAGGTGCCCAGGGTCGTCTCAGCTGATCTGGGAGTCAGCTCCCCCATGAAGTGCGTGAAGCCTAAGGGCCCCTGGCTCACCTTCTCCCCCAGAATGCAGCCTGTGCCCCCCCTCCCCCCAGGTTCTCAGTGGGGCCGAGCCCTTGCAGCCTGGCAGGGATGGCCAGACGCCATCCCTCATGGTCACTGTGCACAGCTGGGGTTCGGGCAGTGACAGCTCCTGCTGTCTTCCTGGCAGAGGGGGGCCTGGCTCTGCCCCACACAGGGCCAACGTTCAGGCCACTGCCCCCTTTGCAGCCTCGCCCTCACAGCACGGCTAGGCAAGGGTGGCCTGACCTCCCCCTGCACAGGGTTGATCGTGTGCAGGTGTGGGACACACTGAGTGGGGATGTGCACACGCGGGTTTGGCCATTCCAAGGGACAGCCACTGCCCTGGCCCGTCCTGGGCGTGCTTTGCCCCCACAGCCTGTGCGAAGTGGGGTGCCATGGGGGGCGCTCCAGCTCCCTGCAAATGGTCTGGGGGTAGATTTTAAAAGCAGAGCCCACAGGGTCTGCTGGTGAATTGGCTGTGGATTGAGAAAGAGTCAGGGAGGGCTCCAAGTTTTGGGGCTGGAGCAAGTGAAGGAGGGAGGCCTGCGGCTAATGTCAGCGTGAACATGGGGAAGGCCACATGACGAGCGGGCGGGGGGTGTGGGAGCTTGGAGGGTCATGGCGTGCCGAATGGGCCGCACAACGTCACACCTGGTGGCTCCCTCGGACGTTGTCCTGAGCAGAGGAGCTGGACACAAAGGACATGTGGCTACGTGCGTGTGTGGCTGTGTGCACGGGTGTGTCTGCATGGGTGTGTCTGTGTACACTGTGTCTGTGCACTATGTCTATGTGCACGGTGTGTCTGCACAGGTGTGTCTGCACAGGTGCGTCTGGGCACGCATGTACACACGTGCACATGTCTGTGTGCACGTGGGTGTCTACACACATGTGTCTTTGTGTGCCTGTGTGTGCATGTGTCCCCTGTATGTGTTTGCACACGTGTGTGTTGAGATGCTGGCCTGGAACCACCTTGCCTGCCCCGTGACCTTGGGAAGTGACTCAGCTGCCCTGTGCCTCGGTTTGCTGACCTGCCTGGTGGGGAGAACGGCGGCTCCCCGGGAAGGTGCTGGCGGACTGACGCGCTAATATGTGGAAGGTGTACGGTCAGCGTCCCGCACGCAGTAGGCTCCGTGGTGGTGCCAGCTAGTGTCGTTGTGGTTATTTTATATGTATCTGGGCTGCACACTCGTCATCTTTCCTTCGGCTAAATTCTCAGACGATACACACGACACAAGGCTCTTAATGTTTTCCCAGACGCGTGCAGGAAAGTTTGGACCTGCACCTGCCAGCCGAGTCAGAACGGGCGTTCCCGGCCCCAGGCCCTTCGCCCGTGTCTTTTCTCTTCCTTTTTGCCAACACAAGTGGAAAATCGGGGATGTTCCACTCGTGTTGACACGTGAGATCTCACATGGGTTGAGCCTTTGTCCTCTGTTCTGTTTTCCTAACCGTTTCTCTGTTACTGGGAACAAGGGAAGTTTTCCTGTTTGCTCTTCATGCAATCATCCACGTCTCCCTCCTGTTTTTCTGGATTCTGCCTTCGGAGCTGTGCTTAAATGCTAATTATGTGCCGCTGATCCTTGAACGTCACAGGAGTCGGGGGCCCTGAGCGCCACGCGGTTGATACTCAGGTGTAACTTCAGACTCCCCCAAAAACCTTACCGCTGCTGCTCCTGGTGCCCGGAGCCCCGCTGATCACACCGGCAGCCGCCGGACACGGAGCTTGTGTGTTTCATACTGTGTTCCTGCAATAAAGGGAGCTGGAGAGAAGCAGGCGTCGTTGGGAAGGTCGCAGGTAAGGGAGCTCTGCGGGTAGTTCTGTCCTGTAATAAGTCCAGCGTCAGTGGACCCGAGCCGTTCAAGCCACATCCAAGGGTTGCCTGAATTTGCCTTTATTGTCTTCTGACACGAAGTTATGTTTTCAGCACTGTGATCCTTGGAGCCTCCAGAGTTCGCTTACTGTGGGATCCGCTCCGCCTCTATCTGTGCCACCGGCCGGGTGGCTGCCACGCCTAGCGGTCTGGGCTGTGGGACCTTCTCCAGAGCGTCACGTGGCTGGTGGGGCTTCTGCCCACCCTCTGCCTGCCAGGGTGGGGTCCTCACGCCATCTCTCCTCTTTTCTTCCCTAGGCGTGTGCACACGTATGCAGCCACCCCCGCGGGGCACCCTCCAAGTCCTCCGTGGCAACGGCACTTCCGTGGGGACCGTCATTGTGTTCCACTGCCCCTCAGGCCACCAGATGGTTGGGTCCGGCCTCCTCACCTGTGCCTGGAAGGGGAGTGTCGCCGAGTGGTCTTCAGTGACCCCTGTGTGCAAATGTGAGTCCTGCTCCCCTCAAGTCACCTCCGGCTCAGCACCTGTGAGAGGTGGGGGGCTGCTGATCCACGGCGGGGGTGCAGTGGGTATGGGTCAGCACAGGCTCTCTGTGTAGCGTCTGATCCCGGTGCTGGCGGCCCGACAGCCCCCACAGGGCTCCATGTCTTCGTTTGTGCTCAAGGCCCAGCAGCCTGGGCCCCGGCCCTGCCCCGGATGTGGCTGTTCACCTTCGAGAGGTTTCTTGTGCATTGGAACTAGCGCTCTATTGTCTTTGAAGCAGGCAGCTACATTTGTTCATTCATTCATTCTCCCATGCACGCACATGGCAGATCTTACTAGAAGGGTGCCGCGAATTGTGTGTGCCCCAGATCCTTGAACTGGGGGCACTGATTGATACTCCCACTCAGGGGAAGAGACATCTTTCCAGCTTTTCAGTTGTATTTGTCGTACAAGGTGTTAATAACACCCAGCACAGCATTTTCCAAGATGCGGTCACTGTTGTATTGATGTGTATGTGCATTGAAGAGGGCTCTGTGGTCAACACAGATGGGAAAACGCTGGAGTCATAGGCTGCAGTACTTCTCAGAGCCTTTAAAATGCTTGTGTGCTGGATAAACCTCGGAGAAGGAGGGTGCCCATCAGGATTAGACTCTAGGAGACAGGAAACCCAAGAGAACTGGTTCACCAAGCTTTCTCTTGCCCGTGGCCCTCATGCCTCAGGAAAGGCATCTCGTGTGGTGCCCCCTGTGACGGGGACCCAGGCTGCTCAGGGATGCAGCTCGGGGATGCAGCCCAGGATGGCGGCACCTGTTCAGGCCGGGCAGGACAAAGAAGGCCTTCAGACAGTGCTCCACACCCTTCTCCTCACCCCACTGGGCAGAATGTGGACGTGCAACTGCGTAGAGGCCAGGAGAGGTCCTCAGTGTGGGGGGCCCATGTTTAGCTAGGGCAGGAGACGGGGACGGGGTGTCAGCAATGTCAGTGACAGGGGAGGGTGTGCATTATTGCTCAGACTAAGACTCCGGGCCTTGTTTTCTCAGAACACCCTTTAGAACCAGATAGAACTACTTCCTCAGCACATAGCTGAGGTCACATGGCTGTTCAGTGGCAAAGGCCCTTTGACGCCAAGCACAGCCATTTTTCTTGTTTTTGAACCCTTCCAGAAAGTGACCTGAGACGGTCCATAGGCTCCTGGAGGGTTGTGCTGGCTTGCGACCTTGTGGAAGCAGGCTATGGACTGTGTGTGGGCATCTGGGGCCCAGGCTGCAGTGTGTGGGAACCTGGGGACCACCCCCGACCTCACTGTCAGAGCTGTTTCCAGTGTGCCGCTGTGAACTCCTACACACCCTCCAAAACCCTGCCCAAATGGACACCCCTTTCTTAGATGGCAGTGATCCCTGATAGCCCCACCCCGACAACATTCTGCACAGAACTTGGCCACAGCCACCAGCACCTCCCTGCCCCCCACCCCATGGAATAGAGCTTGCTGAGAGCCTGAGCGAGCCCCACGCAGGAGGTGGCCTTGTCTGCCTTGCAGCTGTGCCGCCATACGAGACCTTTGGCTTCAAGGTGGCCGTGATCTCCTCCATCATCAGCTGCGCCATCATCCTGCTCATGTCCATGGCCTTCCTCACCTGCTGTCTCGTGCGGTGCATGAAGAAGAGTGAGCAGCCATCCAACAGGTACGCTGGCCCCACGGCCTCCAGCCCTCCCTGCTGCCGGAGGGCCCTTCATGGGGCCCCTGCCGTCCGTGCCAGGGCCTCCTGCAGGTGTGTGGGGCTACTGAGGCCGTCCTGGCTCCTCATGGAGCCAAGCTATGGAGCATGGCCCCACGGCAGCTGGGGGCTCGGCATCCTGTGCACATGGGGCCAGGCTGGGTGTCCCTCAGTCAGGGCCGGCTCGCAGAGCTGACCGGCAATGGGGAGTTTTCACTGGCAGCCAGAGGCTGGCTCACCGCCACGTTCCTTCTTCACCGTAATGTAGCTTTGCCTGTGTGTTTATTATTATAAAATATTTACAATGCGCAAGCTGCCATCTTAACCCTCTGCAGGGGTGCAGCTTGGGGCTCGGTGCTGAGTGGCCCTTGGCACTCTCCAGCTCTAGAGCTTCTGGCCACGGCAGCTGCCTCGCCGAGGTCTGGCGTCCTGAGCGTCCTTTCCCCATCTCTCCCCAGGGCGACCCAGCTGTGGCTCCAGCTCAGAGCCGGGGACTTGGAGACGGTGCCGCCCGCCTACCTGGGCCTCAAGGGTGTGAACAACAGCAACAGCGGTGGTGGCAGGGAGCCCACGAGCCACCCTGGCCAGGCGCACGATAACTACAGTTTCACCATGTGCGCACAGGGGCAGTGAGGGGGGTGCAGGGGCCAGGGTGGGGGGCCCGGCTCGGTCAGAACACCACCACCCCACACGCTGCCCAGGCTCACCTGGGCCTCAGCTCCCGCCCCTGCGCCAGCAGCCGGCAGTCCTCGCCCTGGGTCCAGACCCCTCGCCTAATGGCTTTCTCCTGGGAATTCGGACCTGCAGAGACAGAGCTCCCTTCCCGAGGGCCCAGCAGGGCTCCCTGTCTGTCTCTCCCCGTTCTGTCTCTCATGCTTCCTGCATGTGTGCACATGCTTTCTGAGCCATCACAAGGACGTTGTCTTACACCCCGTCCTCTGACTCCGGGAGTCCTGTCAAGGCTGCATGTGGACTGCAGAGAAAGCACCTCCCAGTGTCGCGAGCTTTGAGTGCAAGCCCTCTGACCCCGATGACAAGGCTCCTGAGGCTGGGGTCCGGGCACTGTAAGTGGGACGGCCGTTGCCTTTTGCAGGCCCTGGGCCTGTGTCCCACAGAGACGTCCTGGGCCACCAGGCTTTCGTGCAGCCACACTAGGGCTGCATCTCTGCAGAGGGCCCTGTGGTGGTGCAGGTGTGGGTCACAGATGCGGGGCAGGTGGGCGCCCCTCGGGCACACAGACTGCAGTCTCTACGAGGGACTACTCTGCTCCCCCATGACCTATGAGCTGTGGCCTCATGGTCCAGGGACGTTCCAGCCAGAACCAGTTATTGCCCTGGGGTGACAGAATGGCCCCTAGGGTTTATGCACACTCTGAATGAGCCCCCATTGTCAGCACAACCCCCAAGAAGCCCCTTCCCACCCTTGGAAGGTGGGCTGCTTCTTGGACCACGTACCTCGTACAGGTGAGAGGTCTGAGGCCCAGGCAGGGGCACCAGTGGAGGGACCTCCTCAGGCTCAGGGTGGTTCTGAGCCTGCCTAAGCCCACAGAAGGCCAGGCCTGGGCCCATCATGAGGGCAGGGTGACACAGGGTCCCCTCCTTCCCCCTACCCTTGCCTTTTGTTCCTGCAGGGACCTGGGTGAGGGCACCCGAGAGCTGGCTGGTGTGGCCCGCGGCGTGGACAAGGACCCCTGGACCACCAGTTGTCCTGTGGGCTCACCCCGTGCGCAGGTCATGGTGCACACGGCAGGCCTGGGGCACCTGCCACCTGCCCCCTGGCCCACCTCAGGAGTGTCCAGACAGCACATGGCCTACGTCCCGGGATGACTGAGGCAGAGTCCGGAGCCTGCCCTCCATGTGGGGAGGACCAGGCCCACCCCACCACCCAGCCACCTACGTCTCAACCTGTGTCCAGCTTGTGATGGGTCAGTAAAACCAGCTTCCGGGGTTAGGGATCCCTCAGGGAGCTGAGCTGGGGATTCCAGAGGGGTGTTCTGTCCCAGGGGAGCCCCGCTGGAGCAGCTTTTATGGATAGGCATCCTCGGAGCCACCACGGAGGTTCCGGAACCAGATGCAGCCCTGACAGCTGGCTCCTTTAAAAAGACTGGGAGACGTTTTTAAGCAAATCTTGTTTTGCACGGAGGAGAGGGACCAGGGATTGAGCTGGGGCACTGCATCTGCTCTCTGCAGAGTAGCCATGAGGGGAGAGGGGTGTGAAATAAACAATTCTAACACTGGAGAACAAAGGTAAAAATCGCTCTGTCTCGATTTTCAGTCTCTCTCATGAAACGTTTGACTCAAGGTGTAAAACAACTCCGTCAGCGCTCGGCTTGTGGGGCTGTGCTGGGCAGCGCGGTCAGCTGGTGGCTGGCAGCGGACCACATGGAGCCTGGCCGGCTCACACCTCCGGGCGCCGCAGCTGTCGACAGAGACCTCACTGGCGGTGGCCATCTCGTGTGGCCCGAGTCTACTTGCACCCTGGGGGCTGGTGTCCACGATGAGTCCTGAATGCAAGCCTTGCCTTTCGGGGGCCTGGGAGGTCATGCCAGCTCATGGCCGCTGCATCCCACCTAACAGAGGGCGGGGAGTGGGGCTCCCCTTCTGTGTGGGAGGAGGACCAGGCAGGGGTCGATGCCTTCAAAGCCATCCTGGTTCCTGAACCCATAGCTGTTGTATCAGGTGTCAGAACATTGTTCCTTTTTTTTAAAGATTTTATTTATTTGACAGAGAGAAATACAGCGAGAGAGGGAACACAAGCAGAGGGAATGGTAGCAGGAGAAGCAGGCTTCCCGCCGAGCAGGGAGCCCGATGCGGGGCTCGATCCCAGGAGCCTGGGATCATGACCTGAGCCGAAGGCAGACGCTTAACAACTGAGCCACCCAGGCGCCCACATTGTTCCTTTTTAAGACTGAACCCACCATGTCTCTATGCCACGTTTATATATCCTTCCATCTGGGGGAGGACGCTGGCTGGCTTCTACCTCTCGACTGCTAGGAACATGGGCGTGCAGACGTCTGGGGGACCCTGCTGTCCGTTGTTTCATGGATACAGAGGCTTTTTTCAGATGGAGCGATCAGAAATCACCACGCACTCCCCAGCTACCGTGCGGAGCTCTCCCTCGCTTTGGCCGGCCAGCCGCTCAGACGTCTGGTGCATTCCTTGTATGCTGCCACGTCACCAGTGACCCTCACGACCTAGCCTCAGAGGGCACACAGCTCACTCTGCCACCGGTCACTGGTCCCACAGGCCAGCCTGACTTGCTGTGGAATGAGACAGCAGAAGGGTGTGACCCGAGATGGGAGGGTGGTGGGGCCATCTTAGGCGCGGGCAGCCCCTCCAGGAAGCCTCTAGCCTCTTGCTTTCCCAGCGCTCGGTGCCTACACTCCTCATTTGGTTAATATCAGCGGGACCTCTGTTGCGGCAGGGCCCCCTCTACCTTCCCTGTAATAACCTAGATCTGCGTTGGCCACGCAGCAGGCATTCAAGAGACGTGTGTTAGATGAATGAGAGAGTGAAGGAATGAATGGTGGGCCTTGGTGTGAGAATGTGGGAGAACGTCCTTGCTTCTCCTTAGCACTCAGGTCCCTCATCACCCACCCCTGTCCCTTTGCACGGTCAACTCCAGCCACATAGGCCACCCTTCAGCTCATGACACCCCATACCCCTCCTGCCTCCGGCCCTTCTTTTTTTAGCTCATCTAGTCAGGCTTTAAGTACATTTCCAGAGCACCTGCTGGATGTCCAGCACCATGACCAGGTGGGGCCCCATCCTTAGGAGTTGACATTGTAGTGGGGAGATAGCAGGAAGTGCTGGGGAGCAGGACCAGAAGCCCGGGGAGGTGCCCTGTGGTGGGGGGGGCCTTCCCCACTGCCAGGCCCACACAGGGTTTGCTCAGGATCTTGGATTGTGCCGCTTGGACCCATGAGACATGAAATTCTTGTCCTGGTCAGAATTGAGGGGCCCCACAAGTTAGATTCCTCCTTCACTGATTACAGGAGTATGGACGCCCTTTTTTCTGACTTCTAGACCTCTATTAATTATGGACAGGAGCCCTCTGTGTGACGAGCTGCCAGCATCCCCCACTTCTTGTTTGCCTTGTGACTCTGCTGAGCTGTTGGGGCAGCGGCTGAGAAGAAGCCTGGAGATGTAAGGGGGTGGCAGGGGCAGACTCCACCTGGGGTGGGCATCCTCTCCCTGGTTTAAAATTGTATTTTACTTTCTGATCACAGAATTCAAAAGAAGCAAACGTCTGAGGCGGAAGTGGAGTGGGGGTGGAGGGGCTCAGATCCAGTGCTTGCCTGAGGTCCAGGGACAGGTGGGGAACTTCAGTTAGCTCTGCAAAGCCCATCCAAGGGCGATCCCATGTACCGTGTGAAACCATCACTGCTCAGTGGAGTGGGTGAGGACCCTCAGGACCACCGTCCTGCTGGCCTGACTGCTCACTTTGCACCCTGGTGGGTACAGGAGTGGGCAAGTGGGGAGAACATTACGTCCCCCTGGCCAGCCCTTTGACCTGGAGAGCCACAACTATCTGCTGCTCCCAGGGTGGGGACAGGGCTGGTCCTGTCCTGGGATCCCAGCTCCTCCGTGCATTCCCACTCAGCTTGCCTGAAGGGCACATCCAGAGGGCTCAGAGGTGCAGGTCCATGTGTACTGGGTGGGGGGCCCTGGGATTCTCACACCTGGGAGACCTGGCCTGGCAAGGGATTCTGACGCTTTGAGCCTTAGTTCCCCCACTCAACCCGTGGTGGGAGTGATATGAAGGTGGAATGCTGGCCATGGGGCAGCACTCACTAAAGGTGGAGAGTGCTTGGGAAACCCCGCAGTCCCATCCAGACCCTGCCCATATGGCACTGACATTACTTCTAGAGGGAGAAACAACTGAGAGGTAAATGCTAGGGGCCATGACAGTGTGCAGAAGGCAGAATAATGGGGGTCAGACTGTGTTCCACTGGGAGGGCCCTGTGGGAGGAGCACCTGGGGCCCAGAGCTGCCTGGGAAACGCCCCAGTGCACAGGCCTGCAAGAGGCCAGGAGGAGCCCCAGGAGGCACCCATGACTCTCCTGCCCCCGGCAGCCCTGCCCCTGCTGTCCCTTGGCCTGGGCCTCCCAGGGAAGCCCCGCGGAATTCGCTTCCAGTGTTTGGGGACAGCGCAGTTCCCATGCAGTGAACGGCAAAACTGGGCCCAAGAGTTTTGGGATTTCCAGTCCATTCCCTGGACACCCTCAGCACACCCACCCGTGATGGGCAGTCCTGGCCCTGTTTTACAGGGGACAGCTGAGGGACAGGCAGGGGGGCTGCATGGGCCTCAGAGAGTGGAGCACGGTTGTGCTGTCTGTGAAGTGAACTCTGGGTCAGGCCCGGCGTGGCAGATTAGAGCCACCAATGTGGGAAGGCCAGCAGTCAGAGAAGGACCCAGGTAAGATCTAAGCCCTGTCAGCAGTGGCCGTGTGAAGGTCCCGCTTTCCTCCCCAGCCAGCTCTCCATCTTGTAGCTGGGAGCAGAGCTCATTGACCTGGGCTGTGGTTTTCTGAGCGAGGAGGAGAGAGCTGCATGAGGTCACCCATTTTACAGCTCGGGAAACAAGGCAAGGCAAAGACCTACTCATGGTCACTGCCAGGCAGGTGTCCTCTTCTGCCAGCAGGGTCCTCAAAAGAGGCTTGCTTCATTCAGGTGACACGGTTAGTTCTGGCTTCTCCCCTGAACCTCCTACAGCCTGGGCTGCCTGACCTTAGGTAAGTCACTTACTCTCTCAGAGCCTCAGTTTCCTCATTCCGGGAGTGGGACGCGGTGGCGCGGGGCGGGGCAGCAGACAGCCCTGTCGCGCGGAGCCACCTGCGCTCCGGAGGAACCGGTGTGGGGCGGGGCCAGCAGGGCGGAGCTATTGCAGGGCGGGACCAGCGCGGGCGGAGCCAGGAGGCGGGCGCCCGCTATTGTGGAGGGTGAGCCGGGGCTGGGGGTGGGGCTCGAATGAGGGGCGGGGCTCAGGGCTGTGGGCGCACCCTAGCCGTCGACGGAAGGGGCGGGGCTGTAGTTAGGGAGGGGTTTAGAGCTCTGGAAAGGAACTCCGGAGCGGCTCTCAATGAGGGGCGGAGCTAAGGACTTAAGAGAATCCAGTACCCTATGTAGGTGTGAGCAAGGCTTTAGACTCCAGAAGGCCCCTTAGTGGTCGGGGGCGGGGCCCAGTGGGGGCGTGGCTCAAGACTACGGCAGTGACAACAAACGTCAGCGAGGGCGGGGCGTAGAGCCCTGGCCTTGGAGGAGAGGCGCCAGGAGCGCCTGGGAAGGGCGGGTCGCAGTGAGGGGCGGGGCCAAAGACTCTAGACGGCGTCGTAGCCGCCGCCGGTGGAGGCGGGGCTCGAGTGAGGGCGGAGCTTAAGGCCCTCGAGGCAAAGACGCCGACGCTGGGGGCGGAGCATAACGGGAAAGGGCGGGCTCAGTGAGAGTGGGTTGGGGCTGTGGCAGGGACGCCACCAACGCGGGAGAGTCCTGCGGGGGGGGCGGGGCCTGCCGGGAAGGAGCGGGGTGAACCGAGCCCGGCGGCAGTGAACCGACAACCTGACCGGCGGACGGCGACAGGGGGACGGGCCGGTCCCGGCCGGGCGCGCGCCGTGCCGCCGCCATGACAGGTGAGCGCGGGTCGGGCGAATGTCCTGCTTGCCGTCCTGGGCCGGGCGCGCGGCTGCGGTGGCCCCCAGGGCCCGGTGCCCCGATGGTGCCCTGGCCGCAGCTGCTCGTGGCCGCGGCCGAGTGACCTTGGTTCGTGACCGCCTTCCGGTAGGCGGGCGGACGCCGGCCGGGGGCAGTGGTCGGGGCAGGGAGGCTCTCGGGGGCGGGACTGCAGCGCGCCTGTTGCAGGGGAGGCGCGGGGGGCGGGGGGTCTCGGCGGGCTGACGGCGGGATTTTCCGGCGCTTATGTGAGGAGCTGCAGCTCCTCCAGCCTCAGCCACCTGATACCCAGAGGAGGGCGTTTCGGTGGGACTCTATTGTGTCCCGGGACAGGCCCCGGGGACAGACCCCACGGAGACTTTGTGCTCCGCGCCGGGCGTCCCACCCCCTCCAGCTTCTTTTCGCAGGATGGGGCCCCCAGCCATACCCCCGGAGCCTCTCCAGGACGGAGAACCCACTCCGTCCTGGTCCCAGCTAATCAGAGCCACCTTGCTCTGTAGAACCTCCTTGGTGGAAGACACCCGGTGATGGTGATGGGTTGGCAAGGGACCCCATGACCTCCTGATCTGGGAATGCTGTGGCTCCTACACACCGCCTTCCCAAGGGCCTTACTCTTCCACCTCAAGGGGTGGTCCAGAAGTCCTGGTTGTCTCTCCGTGCTCACCGGGGTCCCACAAATAGGATTTCAGGGGCTGGAACCTGGTGTCTTCTGGCACCACAGTGTCCCAGCCTAGGTCAGAAGAAACCCTAGCTGCCTCCCATGCCCCTGTCATCTCCCCAAAACTTTTTTATTTGTGGATGCTGTTTCCCAGCGCCAATACTAAAGTGCCTCCCATCCAGAATTATTGCAAGATATCCTGTCTGTGTGGAGGAGGAAATGAAGGCTAAGGTTGGACAGGTGCCAAGCCTCAGGCTGCCCCAGGGTGATCAGTGGTAGAGGCAGATCTAGGCCTGGGTCCTGGAGCCCAGGCCCTCTCAAGGTCCTGTGGGAGCCTCCCCACCTGCCGCTTTTTCACAGCCAAGTCTGAGTGCCGACCCTCTAGAGATTCATCCCATCACAGCCCTTCACATTTCAGGGGGGACTGAGGCCCAGAGAGTGCAGGCCCAGGAGGGTCAAAACGGGCAGCTTTGCGAGGCTGCAGGCACGAAGTCCCTGGCTCCCTGTCCCTGTGCACTGATGGGGCGCCTGCTTCCTGCTGCTTCTGGGGCCGCCATGACAGGCTGCAGGATGAGCATTTGGACCCGACGTGTCGGCCCAGGGCTGGTGCCGGCCAGGTGTCACTACAGCTGTTCCTACTGCTGCAGAACCAGGCCCTGCCTTGTGGTGTGCTGGGGAGTGAGCCCTCTCAGCTCCACACCTGAGGCCAGGTCTGGCCCTGAAACAGGAGAGGCTTCTGGGAGGGACAGGAGCCAGGGGTACTTAGCAAGGCCTCTTTAGGGGAGGACAGTGAGCTGAGTGAGTCCCACATAGCCAGGGAGGAAACCCAGGACACGTGTCCTCATCCTTGGGCAGGGGTCCTGGGCAGTGTGGTGCCATTGGAGGCAGCTCTGCAGTATGGCTCAGGGGCCTGGGGTGAGGACAGGTGGGGCAGCTCCCACAGGACCTTGAGTGCCAGGCAGGGTAAAGAGTTGGGGGTCTGTGGTCTTGGCACCAGCTGGGCAAGAAGGTGGGGGAGGTGGGGCTTGGCAAAAGAAGCTAGCCCAGTCCTGCTAGGTTTTGTGCCGGAACATTCCCCCTCTGTCCCATAAAAGCTCTCGGGACTCTCATTCAGGACCTGGGACCAAAGTCACTTTCTTCCCTGTGCTTTTTCATTCCTGGGTGTGGCTCTCTGGGTGTGGTTTGCGTGCACAGTTTCCAGCCACCAGAGGAAGCCTCAGCCCCAGGCTGTGCCTCCGTGCCAAGTGACTCATGCTCGCTGCACTAAGACTCCGGCCCGCTGGTGGCTGCTGCAGGGGGAGCCGCTGCAGTGTGCGGGCTACAGTCCACGGGTAGCCCCGGGCCTTGGGCCTTGGACCTTGGACCTCGGACCTATATCCATTCATTCCTTAGTGAGCGCCTACTGTGCGCCTGCCCTGTGCACACACTGCAGAGGCAGCACCGCGCAGAACAGCCTGGGGCCAGGCCAGGAACAGACTTGATGCAGCTAATTGTACAGTTAATGAGTGTGATAATTAGACAAGTGGGAAGTCTGGATATCAAGAGGTTGCCACGAATCCCTGCCTGGGTCCAACCACCGTCCTCACTCCCTGGCTGGCTCTGGTCTTAAGCAGGTACTGTATCCGCTTTGCCATGCCTCAGTTTCCCCATCCGGAAATGGGGGTGGTGGTCTTGCTAGAGTTGCTGAGCTGATGGAACCGTGAAGGTGATCTGTGTGCCTAGAGCCGTAGAATGCCTGGTCATGGGGCACACACCATGAGCTGTGGCCACTGTCCTTAACTCTTGAGTCAGAAGGGCTGCAAGTGGTGAAACTGGGTGACCAGGGGGTCCTTCCCATGTGGCCCTGGCAGGTCTTTTGGTGGCCCTGTGGGGGGCTTCCTCACCATATTGGGGCTGCTGATGAGTCTGTCTTCTAGGTAGACTTTCAGAGCCTGGAAGGACCCAGAGGTTAGAAATTCATATTTCTGAGGGGGAAAGACAGCCAGGACGAGGTGGCAACGGGAGAGAGAGATGAGGAAGACACCGTCTGTTGGGTCGTCCCCATGGTGGAAGTCGGGGAGAAGGCCCTGCTTGTTCCCACATGGTGGTTTTTAAAAATCAGCGTTATTGAGAGATTATTTACTCACGAGTGCACTTATTTTTAATGAATAATTTTATAAATTTTGACAAATGTATACATCCATGGAAATACCAGGCTGGCCCAATGAAGTCAAACGTTTCTGTCGCTCTAGAAGGTTCGTTCATGCTCCTTCCCAGGGAATCCCACTGGACCCAGGGATTCTTCTACTTTCTGTACCTTCTTTTTATACTTGTTTTCTGTACCTTTTTCTCTCTAAAATTTAACAATGGAGGGATGCCTGGGTGGCTCAGTCATTAAGCATCTGCCTTCGACTCAGATCATGATCCCGGGGTCCTGGGATCGAGCCCCACATCGGGCTCCCTGCTCCTCAGGTAAGCCTGCTTCTCCCTCTCCCACTACTCCTGCTTGTGTTCCCTTTCTCCCTGTATCTCTCTCTGACAAATAAATAAATCTTTAAAAAAAAATAAAGTAAAATTTAAGGGGCACCTGGGTGGCTCAGTGGGTTAAGCCTCTGCCTTCGGCTCAGGTCATGATCTCAGGGTCCTGGGATCGAGCCCTGTATCGGGCTCTCTGCTCAGCAGGGAGCCTGCTTCCCCCTCCTCTCTCTCTGTCTGCCTCTCTGCCTACTTGTGATCTCTTTCTCTCTGTCAAATAAATAAATAAAATCTTTTTAAAAAATTTAAGAATGGAATTCAATAAGTAGGATTTCTCTTTAATGTTTTATTTTTAAGGATTTTTATTTATTTATTTGGCAGAGAGAAAGAGATCACAAGTAGGCAGAGAGGCAGGCAAAGGGAGAGGAGGAAGCAGGCTCCCTACTGAGCAGAGAGCCTGATGTGGGGCTAGGTCCCAGGACCCTGAGATCATGACCTGAGCCAAAGGCAGAGGCTTAACCCACTGAGCCACCCAGGAGCCCCAATGTTTTATTTTTAGAGACTTTTTAGTTTACAGAAAATTGAACATATAGTATAGAATCCCACATTCCTCCTCCAACCCAATTTCCTCTATTAATAATATCTTGCACTAATGTGTTACGTTTGTTACATGTGATGAACCAATACTAATACATTGTTACTAACTAAAGTCCTAGTTTACATTCTGGTTCACGCCTGTGTTACACTTTCTGTGACTTTTGAAAAGTGCATAGTGTCCTGTGTCCTCCACTACAGTATCCCACGGAGTAGTTTCACTGCCCTAAAAATCCCCTGGGCTCTTCCCATTCATCCCATGCCCTTGCCTTAGCCCTGGCAGCCTCCTATCTTTCTATCATCTCCACAGTTTTGCATTTTCTGGAATATCATATAGTTAGTATGTTGCCTTTGCAGACTGGCTTCTTTCAATTAGCAATATGCATTGCAGTTTTCTCCTTGCATTTTTGTGACTCCAGAGGTCTTTTCTTTTTATCCCTGAATTATATTTCATTATAAAATTGATTAAACAGAACCGCCGCTCAACTGTGCATTCGCACGTGTACGTGTGTGTATGAGTGTGAGACAATGTACGGAAGATAAAATTGAGCAGTTTACACATTTCATGAGCATCCCGTACATGCACAGTGCTGTGAAACCATCCGACCTCTGTGCTCCCAGAACTTCTTCACCCCAAGGGGAAACTCTGTCCCCATTACATGTTGACTCCCTTCCTCTCCTGCCCCCAGCTTCCAGTAATCACTGTTCTACTTTCTCTCTCTAGAGTATTTCATATAAGTGGAAATCATATGCTATTTGTCCTTTTGTGTCTTTATTTCACTTAGCATGTTTTCAGGGTTCACCCAGATTGTAGCATCCATATCTTAAGAGATTTTTTCCATTTTAATGCCTGTGTAATAGTCCACTATGTGCATTTACATTTCACTTATCCGTTCCTCTGTGTGTGGACTCGGGCTGTTTCTGCTTTTTGGCTACTGTGAATAATGCTGCTGTGAACACGGGCGTGCAGGGTTGTGAGTCCCTGCTTTCAGTTTCTCGGGTGGAGCTTATCCTCAGGAGTGGGATTGCTGAGTTTTGGGGTAAGTCTGTGACTTTCCTGTTCTACAGAGTGGCTGCCCCACGTTATAATCCCCCAGTCCTGTTCATACAGAACTCTGTGTATGCATCCCCTCCTGAGTGTGGAGTGCTTTCTCATTGTGGTTTTATCTGCATTTCCCTCAGGACGAATGACTGTGAGCATCTTGGCTTGTGCTCAGTAGTCCTCTTATGTCTTCTTTGAAGAAGTGCCTGGTCAGGTCCTTTGCCCATTTTTGAATTGCGTTATTTATGGGGTTTTGTTGTTGTTATGAAATGATAAGAGTCCTTTATGTATTCTGGATATTGTCCCTTATCTGATCTATGCTTTGCAAATACTTTCTCTCATCCTGTGAGTTGTCTTTTCTCCACATCAGTCTCCCCACACACACTCAAAATAGGGTTTCCTTCTATTTTATTCCATTGGTCTGTATGTCTGTCCTTATGCCAATATCACGTTTCGATCATTGTAGTGTTGTAGTAAGTTTTGAAACCAGCGTGAGTCTTCCAACTTTGTTCTTCTTTTTCAGGATGGTTTTGGCTATAAAGGTCCCTTTTAGGATGAAAAACAAGACACATCAGTGGAGTTTGGATAAGAATTGCATTGGCTCTGTAGATTACTTTGGGAGTATTGTCATCTTCACAACATTAAATCTTCCAGTCCGTGAACAGAGGGTATATTTCCATTTATTTGTATCTTTTTAAATTTCTTTCAGCAATGTTTTGAATTTTCAGTGTACAAGTCTTTCACCTCCCTTGGTTAACTTTTTTCCTAAATATTTAATTCTTTTTGATACCATCGTAAATAGAATTGTTTTCTTATTTTCTTTTTTTTATTTTCTCTTTTTTAAAAGATTATTTATTTATTTATTTGACAGACAGGAGAGAGATCACAAGTAGACAGAGAAGCAGGTAGAGAGAGAGGGGAAAGCAGGCTCCCTGTTGAGCAGAGAGCCGGATGTGGGGCTCGATCCCAGGACTCTGAGATCATGACCTGGGCGGAAGGCAGAGGCTTAACCCACTGAGCCACCTAGTCACCCCTGTTTTCTTATTTTCACTTTTGGGTTGTTCATTGTCAGTGTATAGAGATGCAACTGATTTTTGTGTATTGATTTTGTATCTTGCAGCTTTGCTGAATTTGTTAAATAATTTTGACCTTTAGG
>CM053615.1:2657789-2670697 GCA_028646535.1 Procyon lotor | reverse complement strand
AAAATCTTAAGAAAAAGAGTACTGAATCTTGTCAAATGCCTTTTCTGCAGCAGTTGAGATGATGGTGATATGTGTGTGTGTGTGTTTTACTAAATTCTATTAATATAAGGTATTACATTGATGGATAGCGTATAGTGAACAATCCTGGTATTCTGGTGTATCACCTTTTTAATGGGCTGTTGAATTCAGGTTATTAGTATTTTGTTGAGGATTTTGGCATCAGTATTTGTAAGAGATACTGGTCTGTAGTTGTCTTGTTTCCTTGTCTCTTTCTGTTATCAGGGTAATGCTGGCCGCATGGAATGAGTTAGGAAGTATTCCCTCCTCTCTGTTTTTGGAAGAATTGTAGAAGTATTGGCATTTAAATGTTTTATAGAATTCACCAGTGGAGCCATCTGGTTCTAGGCTTCTGTTCGTTAGGACAGTTTTGATTTTTTTTTAAAGATTTTATTTATTTATTTGATAGAGACACTGCGAAGGGGGAACACAAGCAGAGGGAAAGGGAGAAGGAGAAGCAGGCTCTGCTGAGCAGGGAGCCCAATGTGGGGCTCGATTCCAGGACCCTGGGATCATGACCTGTCCCGAAGGTAGACAATTAACAACTGAGCCACCCATGCGCCCCCAGTTTTGATTTCTAATTTAATCTCCTTGCTAGTGAGAGGTCCATTCAGATTTTCTCTGTATTTGTGTTTTTAGGAATTTGTCTACTTCATCTCGTTTGTCCCAATTTGTTGGCTTACAGATTTTCATAGTATTCGTTTGGAATCCGTTTTATTTACCAATTATTTCCGTATAATTGGTAGTCTAGTCCTTACTCTTATTTCTGATGTAAGTAACTTGAGTCTTTTTTCTTTGTGTGTCTAGCATGATGGTTTTGTCAGTTTGTTGATCTTTCCAAAGATCATTGGAAAGTTTTGCTTTTTTTTTCCTACTTTCTATTTCATTTGTCTTTGCTATTTGTTATTTCTTCCTTTCTGCTATTTTCTTTTTTTAAAAGATTTTATTTATTTATTTATTTAAGATTTTATTTATTTATTTGACAGAGAGAGAGATCACAAGCAGGCAGAGAGGCAGGCAGAGAGAGAGGGGGAAGCAGGCTCCCAGCCCACGAGAGAGCCCGATGCAGGTCTCGATCCTAGGACCCTGAGATCATGACCTGAGCCGAAGGCAGAGGCTTAACCCACTGAGCCACCCAGGCGCCTCCTTTCTGCAATTTTCAATCTAGTTTGCTCTTGTCTTCCTGCTTCGTTAAGGCATAACATTAGGTTGTTGATTGGAGAGCTCTCTTCTCTTATAAAATTTGCATTTACAGCCTAAATGTCCTCCTCTGAACTGCTTTCCTGATACTCCTTAAGTTTTGGTGTGTTGTATTTTTATTTTCATTTGTCTCAAGGTATTTTCTGGTTTCCTTTGTGATTTCTTCTTTTGATCCGTTCATTGTTTCACTTTCACATGCAAATTTTCCAGTTTTCCTTCTGTTACTGATTTCTGGCTTTATTCCATGTGATCAGAAAAGACTCTTTGTATGATTTCAGCCTTTTTAAATATAGTACGACTTGTTTTGTAGCCAAATTTATTTTGCAGTCTGTCCTAGGGAATGTTCTGTGTGCACTTGAGAGGAATGTGTACAGGCCCACCTCAGAGCTATCACAATAAATAATTGTGACACCACAATTAGCAAATATCGTCATCAGATGAGTTCAGTGAATTTCTTGGTTTCCCAGTGTGTATAAAAGTTACAATTACACTATACTGCTGTCTATGAAGTTTCCAGTATCATATGTCTAACAAACAATGTATGTACCCTAATTAAAAATGTTTTATTGATAAAAAATCCTACCAATCATCTGAGTTTTCAGCAAGTCATAATCACTGATCACAGATCGCCGTAACAGTTATAATGATAATGAAAAGATTTGAAGAATAAAAAGTTTAAATGGTGAGAATTAACAAAATACGACACAGAGACGTGAAGTAAACAGATGCTGGTCGAAAAGGGCGCTATCGGCTATTGCTGCACATAGGGTTGGCGCAGACCTTGAGTTTGCAGAAATGCGGTGCCTGCAAAGCACAGTGACGTGCGACTTACCTATGCTGGTGTCTGGACTGTCTGTGTGTCCGTGTGTTTGTCTGTGTGTCTTGTGTGTGTGTGCAGCTCAGCCCTGCAGCTCTCTGTTCTGTTGAAAGCGGAATAGTGACGTCTCTATTCTTATTATTCATTATTACTAAACCTTTACTATTATTTGGGGGCTCTGACATTGGCGCATGTGTGTGTTAGATGTTCCTGGCGAATCGATCCTTTTATTACCACAGGGTGTGCTTCTGTGTCTCTTGTACCCGTCTGTGGTGCAAAGCCTATCTAGCCTCCCATTCGGGGAGCCCCCCTGCTCTCTCGGCTGCCGTTGGCCGGGACACCTGTTCCCCTGCTCTCGCTCTCTGCCTGTTTGCGTCTTTGGACCTGAGTCTTTTGGAGACAGCATATGGTTGAATCATATTTTTTTTTTTAATCCTGAGAGGGTAAAGAACTCTGTGTCTCTTCTGCTCCTACCCAGCACTCATACTCCTGAGGACCCCTGACGCTGGTCACCCGATGTTTGGTCTCCCCTCCATCGAGCAGCCCTCCGACACCAGCTGTGTGTTCGACTCACGTCCAACCTCGTCTCCCTGGGGGTGGCCTCCAGTCCCACCTGGTGGGGGCTCAGTCCTGTATGGTGCCCCCACTGCAGACGCCAGTCCCCACCCAGGCCAGCTGCCACCGTGCCCCTGACGGACTGGCTGTACCTCAGGGGTCCCACGACCCCGTTTTTGGTTGTCATTTGCTGCAGCTCACAGAACCTGGGAAAACACTGTAGGTACTACAGTTGATTACACGGGATATTTGAAAGGATACAAGTGACCCTCCACACAGAAGAGACGCTTGGGGCAAAGTATGTGGGAAGGGACACAGAGCTACCACGTCCCCCTTCCCAGCTCCTCTGTGTGCTCAGCAACCTGGGAGCTCTCCATCCTATAGTAACATTTTGATTTCCTTTTGTCTGTATTCTGTGGATATTTTCTCTGGGGTCATTTTAAGAATTACATATAGCGTCCTCAAGCTGTAACCGTCTAATGAATGCAGAGCGAGTCAATCGCAATCATAGACAAACACTCCCCTCCGGGGCCACGGGGTCGCGCCCAGCCCCTAGCCATCAGCAGAAGGGGACGGGCCGCCACCACTCAGGAGGGTGGTGCACCTGGTCAGGCAGTGGATGGTGTGGAATCGGGACTCTCCCTTGGGGATCCTGGGCCTCCCACCAACCACTAACCCACCCCTGGTCTTTAGAGGCCTGGCGTTCTAATAAGCAGTCTTAATGTGAAAGAAGGTGCACAGTGAAGCTTTATGGATAGTCTGGAAAGAAGCAACAAAGGGAAAGCCATCCCAGCCTGCAGGTGGGCATACCCACGCCGGCACAGGCCCCCCAGAGCCCTGCACTTCTGTCCCTGTGAGACCCGCGGTGGGAGCTACTGGCCCTTCCCGAGGGACAGCGCACTCAGCCTCTCTGTCTTCTGCAGTGAGCTCTCGGGCGTAGAAGAGAGGGGCAGAGTCTCCACTCTGCTTCTGAGCCCTCGGGATCATTTCCACACTAGTGCATCCCGTCTCTAATGGGGGGTGCAGCAGGACAAGGGTGGGGCTCCAGGCTGTGCGTAGCCCATACAGGTGGGATGTCAGCCGTTGTCCAAGTGCTCACAGCCGATGTACCTCCAGGGGACCCAGAGGCCACGCCATGTGTGGTGTGGGAGCCCTGCTGCTCCACCCCCACCCCAACCACGCTGGCTCATGCCCTCCGTGCTCTCTGCTGTTTCAGAGCAGACCTACTGTGACCGGCTAGTCCAGGACACACCTTTCCTGATGGGCCATGGACGCCTCAGTGAGCAGCAGGTGGACAGGATCATCCTCCAGCTGAACCGCTACTACCCCCAGATCCTTAGCAACAAGGATGCAGAGAAGGTAAGGGGGGGACTGGCACGTCTCCCATGGGGCCCTTTGCCCCTGGGCTAGGAGGAAGCAGGCTTGGGGGCAGGGCAGGATGGCTCAGAGGTGAAAGCGCGGCTCCTTGCCATGATGTTGGGCCCAGAACATCAGCTCTGCTAGCCTCAGTCTCTTTCTTTGTCATCAGGGCCTGCTGGTGGCCCTCCAGTGATGCCAGAAGCACCCCAGGAGACAGGACAGCATGCCCCCACATGCTAGGCCTGGGAGTGGCGTGAGGGGTGGGGGGCGAGGAGCAGGGCTGCTGGCCAGGCTCCACCCCAGTGCCATGGGTTCTGCCCCTGCCTCTTGCAAAGGTTAAAAAATGGACAAACATTCGGTGACACCGAGGGAGAGTGGGTGCACCTTGCCTGCTCTGCCATTTCTCTGATTCCCCTTCAGGGCCAGGGCTTTGGGGTGCAGGGTCCCCTCCAGCTGGGTGACTGAATGAGCCCTGCTCTTGGAGCTGTAGCTTCCGCTGCTGGTGCCAGGCAATGGTGCCATGTGCAGGGCTCTCCACAGGGTTTGGGGCCTCTCCTGGGGACAACCAAAATCTACTTGGGCCCTGCTACTGGCTCAGAAGCTTAAGGTATGAAAGTTTATAGTAAGTTAAAAAGCATAGGTAAAATTTATACCTTATTATCATAGTTAAAAGTCTAATATATTGTGTACAAATTTTGAATTTGAAAAGTTTCAGACGTTTATACAAAAAAAAAGGAGACTCCTGCGTATGCACACCCACACTATTCCATTCCTCATAGTTTCCGTGGCTCCTGCCATGCGCTTGTCTGTCTTGCAGTTTCTAGTTCAATTCTGGTTCCAAGTGGAATGGCATGCTGCCACCAGGTGGCAGCACCAGGCCACGGCCTCCAGGTCCCCTGTATCCAAGCCAAGTAAGTGCCCAGTTCACTGACTTCTGGAAACACATTTCTCCATCAAACACATCAAAAGACCTTTTTTTTTTTTAATTTTTAAAAAGATTTTATTTATTTATTTGTCAAGGCAGGGAGGAGAGCAGAAGCAGGCAGGCAGAGGGAGAAGCAGACTCCCCGCTGAGCAGGAAGCCTAACGTGGGTCTCGATCCCAGGACCCTGAGATCATGACCTGAGCCCAAGGCAGATGCTTAACTGACTGAGCCACCCAGGTGTCCCTTAACCCTTGGTTTTTTAAAAACTTGAATCACACAAAAAAAAAAAAAAACCAAAAAAACAACTTGAATCACGTTCCTGTAGACCATAAACTACTGGAAGTTACCACTTATGCTATCACCTCATTGATTCCCTATAAGGACTCTACCATTTGGGTTTATTAGATCTTTTTTACAAGTGAGGAAACAGAGTTGTAGGAGCTGAAGTGACTTGCCAAAGTGACACAGCAGGCCATCAGCTTCTAACGGAATAATGTCGCCACTGTCTTTCTTGACACTATGTCTGGCCTCTGCGGGGAGGGAGTGTGAGGCCCAGTGGCCAGGCTGTGACTGCAGCACCGTGTGGGGTGCTACGCAGCTGGGCCGCGGCCCTGGGTGGTCTGGGGTGGTCAGTTGCTGCCTCCTCTGGGTGTTCTCAGCCCCCCAGCCTCCCCGGCCCTGCCCCTCCAGCCTGACCTTCCCTTGCACCCTTTCCACCCCCAGTTCCGGAACCCCAAGGCATCCCTGCGCGTGCGGCTCTGCGACCTCCTGGGCCACCTGCAGCAGAGCGGCGAGCGGGACTGCCAGGAGTTCTACCGCGCCCTGTACATCCACGCCCAGCCCCTGCACAGCCGCCTGCCCAGCCGGCTCGCCCGGCGTAAGTGTGCCTGGCCCCTCGCCCGACGCCGGCTCCGCAATGGCCCCCAGAGAGAGGGGGGAGGGTTTCAGATGCAGAGATCATCGTCTCTGCCTCTCTTGGGCCACTGTTTGCAGAGAAGGTAGCATCTCGCACGTGCTTGGTCCTGCCTTTCCCTCTGGCCCAGCGCACCAGGAGTCCTTAGGCTTGTGTTGGAGGCGGCTCATGGCTGCACCAGCCTGGAGCGAACCGTATGTGCACGGCAGAAGCCGAGGCTGCCCGCACAACTGAGCATGCCCACGGGGATCCCTGCAGCATGGGGTTTCCATAGAACAGTCTGGGGCTCAGATGGCGGGTCCAAGGCATGTGTGTTTGGTTTACAGGGTCTCGCCTACATGCTCGGGAGGCGCGGGAGTCCCGAGGGATCCTCCTCCGAGCTGCTGGGTTGGGGATGGGGAGGCCTAGGTGGGGATGGTGGCTCAGTCCTGTGCCCTGGTCCCCTGGAGGAGGGACTCAAACCTCTGATGTGAAACTGGGGACCAAGGGACAGGGTGGCTCACCTGCTTATCCCAGGACGCTCAGCAGGGACCCAGGGCTGGTGGGTCAGCCAGGCAGGACTGGGCCCTGAGCCCTGGCCCAGGACCAGTGCGTCATACCAGCCACTGAGGTGCCCCACAGCCTGGCTGGGAGTCATGCACCTTCCAGGCTCCGGGCCGTTAGGTGGCTGGTTGGGGAGTTCTGGGGAGAGCACACTCCCTGCCCTCATGTGGACGTCGGACTTGGGATAGGCGGGTGTTCATCCTGCATTTAGTGTCTGCATCTGCAGGGGATGATGGCCCCCACCCCATGGCCCTCAGGGTCTCAGGAAGTGGACAGAAAGAACCCAAAACTCAGGGTTCCATGAGGCTTGTCCCTGGTCCCCTCTCTGGTGCTGACTCCCCCAAACCTGGCCCGGAAGACTGGGCCCCGTACAGCCTGGTCCTGCCCAGCTGGGGGCCCCCAGGGTTGGGGGGAAGGAGCCTGAGCAGGTCCTTGGTTTCCTGCGGGTGGGGCGACCCCCTTCCTCTGGCCCGCCCCCTACTAACCAAGCCCTGTGATTTTGTTTCCAGAGAACTCAGATTGCACAGAGCTAGACTCAGGCACCGTGGGCCACGAGCTCAGTGACAGGGGTAACCGCCTCCGCGTCCCCCACCCTATCCCCCCCACAGCTCCGTCTTTGCCTCAGGGGCTGCTCCTTTCCAAGTCAGGCTTGGTCCTGGCTTCCCGTTGCCGGGCCCCAGGGTGCTTGCTGGGGCGCCCCATCCTCCAGGCTCAGACAGCAGCTTGCTCACGGTCTTTCTTTCTCCCCAGGACCCGTGGCCTTCCTGGCCTGCCTCGGCCTGGCCGCGGGGCTGGCGCTCCTGGTCTACTGCTACCCTCCAGGTGGGTACTGCTTGGCCAGGCCCAAGCACCCAGTCCCTGGCCTCCCCGTGCCTCAGTTTCCTCACCTGCACAGTGGAAGAGTGGCAGGGCCCATCTCACAAGCCCAGGAAGAAGAGGGAATGTGGGGCCCTGGTTCTCAAGCCCACTACCCCCAGGGGGGCACGGAATGACAGCCCCTGACGGGAGGCGGGGCGCAGCTGGGCTCTGGGGTTAAAAAGCCCCATCCTATGTGGGGCCTAGAGCAGGGCACCCACCTCTGGCCCCTCCGTGGCTCAGCCCTGACAAATGGACAGGAGGCCCGTGGCCCAGTGTCAGCTGCTGCCCCTTTCCTGCCATGCCGGGCCTATCACAGCCGTACTTGGCAGGGACACCCCTGTCACTCGGCCTTGGGGCTAAGAACATGCATGTTGGTGGCGGTTTCTGAAACCACCTTGTCTTCCAGACCCCAAGGTGCTGCCGGGGGCCCGGCGTGTCCTGGGTTTCTCCCCCGTCATCGTCGACAGGCATGTCAGCCGCTTCCTGCTGGCCTTCCTCACAGATGACCTGGGAGGGCTCTGACGACCCCCACCTGCCCACCACTCACCAAAGAAACTCTGCCTGCCCACCCAGGGGCCCACCACTTCTTTTCTAAATGCTTGTTTTTCACTATTTATACTTTTTTTTTTTAAAGAAAGTTATCTTCACCTGATGAAGGTGCTCAACAATATTAAATGTTGGAGTCTTGTCCTTTTTCTCAGGAGTGTTTTCTAGATGATTCTGACCCTGAGGGCACCTGGTGTCCCACAAACAGCCTGGGGCCCAGGTCCTGCTCAGGCTGCCCTCCCGGCCCCTGCTGGCCCTCAGAGCCCACCCCCCCCACACACCCCCACTGTCTCCCCAACGTGTTCCCTGTTCTCCCTCCACTGTTCCTTCCCACAGCTTCTGTCTAGGACACACACCTCCCACTTCAAGCCCCTCTGCCATCCCCTGCTCGGTGTGTTGTGCGCCCCCACACCCGTCCCTGCCTATCCCCTCTCCCTTCCCAGCACCAGCCCCAGCCCCAGGTGGGAGGACTGGGTAGGGACACTGTCCTGGGCTGCCAGGGGCACCAGCCGCATACCCAAGAAGCCTCAGTGCCTGCATGTGTTCACCTCCTTCTACCCAGTGGCCCCAGCAGGTGGGGGCTTCACCCCTGCTTTCCTGAAGAGGAAACAGAGGTTACTTGGCCAGGAGAAGGGGGACCCAGCACGTGAGGGGTTCCAGGCTTCACCACTGTCCTCATTCCCTCTCCATGATGTGTCCCCATCCAGTCACCAGAGCAGACACCCCGGTTCTGGGCCCCACCTGGCCTTCCAGCCCCTGTGTCCTGGGAATGGAGCTGCTCCCCGCTGGGAGCTGAGGACCTGGGCTTAGTGGGTCTGGGCTAGGTCTGACGGGTACACCTACAGTCAGAGCCTGGAAATGAGCACAAGACCTTGTCCCAGATTCCAGGCACAGACTCGGAGTGAAACGGTCCACAGAACCTACTAGAACTTTTAGAGATGAAAAACATCATTGTGCCATCTGAGGTCCTGGCCTCTGGCTCCTCATGCCTTCCCCTCAGCAGCCTGGGGTCTGACTGCACCAGGTTCCTCATCCTCATCTTGGGGACATAAACCTGTCCCCTCAACCAGGGTGTCTACGCCCATCTCAACTGCCAGCCTCAGGCTCAGGATCCCAGTGTGGAAACTTCCCTCGTGGACACGGGAAGGGTGAGTGTGCAAGTTCAGGAGGGCCTGGTGCCCTACCCTTGGCGTCCAGTGGCACAGGCCCACGGGCCCTGTAAGCCCAGCAAGTCCGCAGTGCTGAGGTGCACGTGCCCACCGCCTACCGGCAAGCAAGAGCTCCCCCACTGCAGCCCCTCCGGGCACCGCCACTTTCATCACAGCCGCCAAGATGGGGCTTCTGCCTGTGCTCCCTGCACGCGCACACTCCCTGCACACGCACGCTCACAGCGCACGCACCAGGGGCACGTGCACCGGCACAGCTGGACCCCGCGGTGCCTCACCCGATGGCCTCCCCGTCAGCTCCCGCCCCGACAGCCTCCTTTTGGGGAAACAAGCATATTTGTCGACCCGAGAATCACCATGAGTTTGCATTTTCAACGGGAGGTTTCCGGGGCCGCCTGCTCCAGGAATGACAGCTGCTCGCGAGTCTCAGGGTGGCAGGGCACAGGGAGGGAAGCTGGAGGGGGCAGAGGAAGCAGCTCCAGGGCCTGGCGTCCCAGCTCTCCGCAGCCAGCTCGGGGGCCGACTCCCTCATTCTCGGGCTGGGGTAGGGAGAGCCATGCGCCTGGATGCGGCCAGACAGCCGGGCTGACCGCCGGCCCTCCACCTCCGTGCTACAGGCCTGGGCTCGGGCCCCGACAGCCCGCCCATTCCCCAGCGCTGCACCTCGTACCACATTTCAGATCCCTTGCAGCTGGGTCCCTGCGCCAATGGCTCCCGTCACCACAGAGGCTGGACTGGGGGCCGCCGCCCCGCTGGCTTGCCACACCGGTGGCCTGGTCCCCTCACCCGCTTTGGACTCCAAGCTCTGGGCTGGCGGAGACTCTGGAGGCGGGCGGACCCATGAGGGTCTTTGTCCCGTCTGCAGCTGTTCCCAGAGCAGACTTCTGCCCGGGCAGGTGCCCTGGGTGTTCTCCATGTCTGTCCCGCCCTCTGAGACATAGCTGGCAAAAGGTGACGGACGCACCCTGGTGAAGGTGACAGAGACACCTGGGTAAAGGTGGTGGGTGCTCCCAGGTAAAAGTAGACAGAAGCCACTGCGTGCAGGTGCAGGCACGGCTGGCCACCCCGGGGGGGTGGGGGTGGGATAGGGAAGACAGGGTTCCCGAGGGCTGCACTCTGACCTCAGAACATCCGGGGCCCTCCCAAATGCACAGTATTGAAACCTAACCCCAAGGTGATGGCAGGAGGAGGTAGGGCCCTTGGGGGTCACTAGATCATGAGGGGGGACCTGAGATGGGATTAGTGAGCCTACAAAAGAGAGTCCAGAGGGCCTGCCATGGAGGCTACAGCGAGAAGAGGAAGCCGGTTCTCCCCACACGCCGAATCTGCTGATACCTTGATCGGACTTCCAACCTCCTGAAGTAAATGTCTGTGTGTGTAAGCCACCCAAACCAAGACGTCTTCGAAGAAACCTCCAGAGACAGGCCCAGCAGGCCAGTGGCAGGGACGGCCCTGCTGCTGTCTGCCGCCCGAGACCTGAGGCCCCCACTCCCTAGGGCCCTGTGGTAGGGTTCCTTCCCCGAGCGAGGGGTGGTCAGTGCCTGTGCCAGGTCTCAGGACCCCGCTGGTGAGCTGTGTGCTCCATCCGGGCAGGAAGGCACCACGGGTCACAAAGTGCCCTGCTCCCGCTGCCCCCGCTGCTCTAGCCCTCACTGTCCCTGTATCCTCACCTCCACATATATACCACCGGAACCATCCAGAATCCGTGCCTGTGCACCTTTCACGGGCTGTGCCTACAGCTGGAATGCTCTTTCCTAAACCCCCACAAATTGAACCTTCTCACTTGGGTGAAATGTTACCTCCTCCAGGAAGCCCTTCCAAATACTAGAGTAACAAAAACAGGTCCTCATCCTGGCTACAGTAATACTGGGATGCCATTTCCACCTCCAGAAGAGTCCAGGAGTTGGGAGAGGCTGCCTGGGGTGGAGAATAGTTCCCAAGATCAGATGTGTCACAGGGGTGTCAGGAGGGTTAAGGAGAGTGAAATGACATGTAAGGAGGTGTGAGGAGGGCGCTAGGAGTGTGAGGAGGGTGTGTGGAGGGTGTGAGGATGTGTGAGGAGGGCGTGTGGAGATGTGAAGAAGTGTGAGGTGATGTGAGGGGGGTGTGGAGGTGTGAGGAATATATGAGGAAGTGCAAGGAGGGTGTGAGAAGGTGTGAGGAGGATGTAGGAGGTATGAAAGGGTTGAGGAAGCATGAGGAGGGTGTGAGGAAGTCGTCAGGTGGTATGAGGAGAAGAAAGGAGAGTGAAGAGACATGAGTATATGATGAGGGTGTGAGGATGTGTGAGGAGGGCATGTGGAGGTGTGAACAAGTGTGAGGGGATGTGAGGTGTTGTGAGGAGGTTGTTGAGTATATGAGGAGGTTGAGGATGTGAGGAGGGTGTTGAGTATATGAGGAGGTTGAGGATGTGAGGAGGGTGTTGAGTATATGAGGAGGTTGAGGATGTGAGGAGGAGTATGAGGAGGATGTGAAAAGGTGTGAGGGGGTATGAAGAGGTGTGAGGAAGTTGTCATGTGGCATGAGGGGGTGAAAGGAGGGTGTGAGGAGACATGAAGAGTATATGAGGGGGTATGAGGAGGGTGTTGGAAGCAGGTGGGAGGGAGTGTGAGGAGACTGAAGAAGATGTGCGGAGGTAGAGGAGGATGTGAGGAGGATATGAGGAGAAGTGAGGAGGTGTGAGGAAGTGTGAGGAGGTTGAGGAGGGTATGAGGTGTGAGGCGTGTGAGGAGTATATGAGGAGGTGTGAGGAAGTTGAGGACGTGAGAAGGTGGAGCAGAGTATAGGAGGTTGAGGAGGGTGTGAGGAGGTGTGAGGAGGGTGCTATGGAGAGTGTTGGTGAAGAAGGGGTCTCCTGGTGGAAAGAGTTTGGGCTCCAGATGCCCTTGCCTTGGGCAGATGTGGTTAGGGCCTTGTGGTTAAGGCCGGGTGAGGGCACAGCCTGGTGTTTGTGGGGCAGGAAATGGCATCTTGCACAACACAGCGCTCCCTCCTGGGAAAGGAGGCCCTCCCCGAGAAGGTGCTGACTCAACTGGATCCGGAGTTGTTCTTTCCAGTTCCCCCGGGTCAGCATTCTTCGATGGGCTCAGAAGGGTCCTGTTTTCCCCCATGCCCCCCAAAAGCTCTGTTCAACGCCGGGCCTGACCAGGCCCCTGGATTGGCCTCCTGCTGGGTGGGCCCTGGGACCCCCTGTCGCACAGACGGGATGAAGGCCCCTCAGCACCAGCCAGGTGGCAGCTGGGACCCTGATTCTTACCTCACCTGGAAGGGGCCGGGCCCATCCCCCCGCCGAGGGACGGGGCTGGATGTGGTGGGGTGTTCCTGCTGCGGGGGCAGGGGGCAGCTTTTTGGGGCCCCACACAGGTCCCCTTACATTAGTACTTGAGAGAGAGGGGGAAAAAACCCGTCAAAACCTTCAGCTCCCTGATTTTTAAAAGCTATGCCTGGAGAAATGCAGAATCAATTCAATTCAAGTCAGGTGGGAGAGGAGGCGCCTGAGGGAAGGAAGATGGTAAAGGCGGCCGAGGTCAGAGATGGCGGCCACCTGGGGCAGGAGGAGCGACCCGCCCCCGCAGCCAGCAGCACCCCCCTGGCCCTAGCCTCACCCAGCCTCACTGCCTGGGGCCCGGAGCCACACCGGCCCCCCTCCTCTAGGTGAGCGGCGCCAGGGCCTTGAGGGCTGGATGGCGGGGAGGGCCGCCAGGACGGGAACCACCTGAGACGAGACCCAGAAGGCAGAGGTTCTGGGGAGAGATGGCGGGCGGCCTTGGCCTTCCACAGCACAGAGTACTTCCCCTCGTGGGGACGCTGCCTGGGGATGACCCGTCTGTCACCTAGCCTCTGTCGCTCCCCTAACCTGTGGTCCTCCCCCAGCCGTCCGCTCTCTGCAGGTTCACACCCCCCCATCCCCCCCCGGGCTCCCTATGGTCCCAGCCCCGCCTCCCCCCCCCCCCCGAGCTCCTGCTTCTC
>CM053615.1:2639339-2657289 GCA_028646535.1 Procyon lotor | reverse complement strand
AGTGCGATCCAGGGGCATCTGCCAAGAAGGGAAAGGAGGGGTGTGAGGGCCTCCAGACTCGCTCTGGCCACCAGAGTCGAGCCTCGAGGCCACTATAACTCCAGAAGCAGAAGGGCCCAATTCTGACCTGGGCAAGCCTCAGTTTCCCTGCTTGGATCAGTGTCAGGATTTAAAGGGGGCCATGGAGAGCATGGTCGGGGTGATGGTCGGGGAGGGTCAGGACTGTGTCTGGGGCACACAGCCAGCGATTAATAAACGGCTCCATCACCGTGCCCCAAGCAGGAGAGCAGGCTGGCATCCGGAAGGTTCCATGGGGGATGGCCTTGACAATAAACCAGGGCCAGCATCCAGGCAGCGAGCGGGACCCCAGGAGGGGCTGATGGCCACGGTGTGGGCAGGATGGACACTCCCAGCCAGGCCGCGTGCCGGCCCTGCTCAGAGCCCCATCTCATCACCTGCTGGCCACACTGAACAGTCGGGTGTTCAGGCAGCACCCAGCTCACTCGTCCAGGGGGTGGGTGCTGGTGGGCTATCTGTTAGCAGCATCCCCCCCACCCCCTTGCTCAGGGCCAGGCCTGAGGCCGTATGCACCAGGCCAGGGCTGGACGTTCATTGGTGCTGGAGATGGCCGGGGATCCCCCAGCCTCCCTGCAGCTCCTGCTCCTGAGAAGGGCGACCTTGGGTGGGTGCTTGCCTTTCTGAGCAAGGACAGGGGATGAGCATGGGGGGGCTACACGACCAGGAGCAGCCCTGTGAGGCCAGACAGGACAGATGCCGGGCACAGAGGTCCACTTGTGCTGGACGGCGGGGGGCCGTGCCCTTCTGGCTCACCTGAACCCTACTGCTGGGGGGCGACATCCAACACAGGCTTCTGGACACCGAAGGCCGTGATGAAGATATTGACCACGACGATGATGAAAACCAGGCCGGTGGCCAAGTTGTTGAGGAAGTCCAGCTTGGCATGCTTGGCTGGGTTGTTGAGGTCGTACCTGACTGTGGGCACAAGGGAGCACACTGCACCGGGGCCCTGCAGCCCTGGGGCTGCGGCTTCGTGCTGTGGCCTCAGCCCTGCAGCCCTGCTTCTGCCAGCATGGAGCTCAGAGCGGCCCGGCACCGCCGTCGGGGCAGAGGAACCAGCCCTGGGTGCGGGACTGGACTGTAAGGCACACCGTGCTGAGCACTCGCAGGGACACCCCAATCTGAGTGCCCATATGTGGCGTCTGGACATCTTCATGCCTCCCCAAGGCCCCGTCCTTACGCCCACCTTATGGATGGGGGAACTGAGGCCTGGGAGGTCAAGTCCCTGCCCAAGGCCACACAGCCAGCAGTGGAGGTGAGCCCTGACCCTCACCTCCGGGGCAGGACCACCGTCAATTCCCTGGAGACCACAGGAGGGCTGTGTTTTCCTATATCCCCAGCTTGGGCGGGTGGAAGGACAGAGACATGGGGGGCCCTCTGAGGCCTGCACTGGGGAGCCACAACCTGACTGCATGGCTGAGCGGGGTCTGTCAGGTGGTGAGCACTCTGTCCCAGGGGGTATGCGAGCAGCACCAGCAGATCATGAGCAGGGCCTCCCCAGGGCCCTCCCCCCATGGGGGCCCCAGCCCAGGCTCACACCAAGGAAGATGAGCAGCACGCCCACACCAATCTGCAGCACGAGGGAGATGGAGATGAGGACCACCAGGGGGACGTAGAAGGCGAAGCTGGGACCCTGCTCGATGACGGCCTTCAGCTGGGAAGCGTTGGCCATCAGCAGCGCGATGTCCAACATGCTCTCCGCCGCGCTCTTCTTATTGGCGTAATGGTTCACGTTGATGGGCCGGTTCCGGCCCCAGCGGGATGGCTGCAGGGAAGGGGCAGTCAGCCTGGGATGGGCAGGGTGGTGGGGCTCAGTGGGGCTGGCAGATCTGAGCCCCAGACAAGGCTGTGGGACGCCCCCGGGAGTCAGGTCCCAGAGGAGACGCCACTTTGAGACGAGAAGGCCACCGTCCCGCCGTGGGTGGGGCCCTCTGGCGCCTTCCCTGCGTGCCCCGTGCCCCCGCCTGCGCCTTCCCTGCGTGCCCGGTGCCCCTGCCTGCGCCTTCCCTGCCTGCCCGGTGCCCCCGCCTGCCCTCTCTTTCTGCTGGTGGCTGCAGGCCAGTGCGGGAAGGGACAAGAGGACGGTCCGGGGCCCTGTG
Organism: Procyon lotor; assembly: GCA_028646535.1. Taxonomy (NCBI): domain Eukaryota; kingdom Metazoa; phylum Chordata; class Mammalia; order Carnivora; family Procyonidae; genus Procyon; species Procyon lotor. Next base: position 2,655,112 of record CM053615.1, on the reverse strand, counting down.
CGCTCACCCAGCCATCTACCAAAGCAGGGCTGAAGTCGAACTTTGCTGCTGCTTTAATTTTTATTTTTACAAACAATTCTAAACCACTTGATTGAGGTGCAATCACCCCAGGAAAAGCTAGGCACGAAGAGGTAAACCACCTGGAACCTTGGCATGCACACATGTGACACACTCGGGGCTCGTGGCCGCTGCTCTAGATGCCTCCTCTTGCCTTTTATTCAGTATTTGTGATGAGGTCTGTCCCCACAGAGCCTCAGGGACTCGGCACGGGGTGGGGCGCTTCCTGCCTGGGCTTCCCAGTACCTCTGCCTGGGAACACAGCCAGGACTCTGAGCCAGACCGCTGGCCACGCCTCATGCCCTCTACGCCCCGCCCAGAGGTCACCGCCTCCAGGAAGCCCCCCTCTCCTGGGCTGCCAGCTTGGGGAAGTCAGGAGAAGGCCCTCCTCCCTCACTAGGCCTCCCCCGCACCCCTCAACCCCCAGCCCCTGGTGCTCAGGAGCCCCGGAGCCACCAGGCCCAGCACTGTGGCCTCGAGGGGCACTCGGGAGCTCGTGTTTCTAAAGTCATAAAAGATGCAGGCCTGGGAGGCAGGCTGCCCAGGGAGGGGCCGACCCAACAGGTGAGAGGCCCCCTCCACTTTCTGCAGCTGGAAATCTCACCCCAGAAAATCCTGAGCTCCAGAAGTAGGGGCGGGACGGGGTTCGCTCTGGCCGCCTATCTTGTTAAACTTAAATGTAATCAAGAATAACATGCCCAGGAGGAAGGGAGAATGCGTGTGCAGAACAGAGGCCGACGGACCAGCCCCGCCTTTCCTCAGCGCCAGCAGCTACGCAGCAAATCCACTGGGTTTAAAATTCCAGACCCCACAGGGAAGGCCGGCTGCTGGGACCCAACCCCCACACTGCTTCTGGGGTACTCCACCCACAGCCAAGCCCCACCGGGGTCTGGACTTTGCCTCTTCCCGCCGAGCCCCCATCGGCACCCATGGCTGCTCCTCCCCAGGGTCCGGGCGCAGGCAGCCCACCGTCTGGGGCCTGTGCTCCCACCTCACGACGCCGTCCCCCACTCTGCTCCTGCACCGCTGCCGGGCCAGCCCCTCTGAGCGGCAGGTGTCGGGGGTGCTGGCCCAGGCCGGGCACGTGCTCCTAAGTTGCACAAAGCCAGAAGCGCCTAAGCCTTCCCTCAAGGCCACCTCAATGCTCATCCTGGTCCCCAGGCCCAGAGAAGAGAGCCAGGCGCCGCACCCACACCCACACAAGCGCGGCTACAGGTACAGGTGTATGAACAAACAACTGCGTCTGCACGTGTACACATGCATAAGCAAGCACACACGTGCACACACAGACAGGCACACATGTACATACCCAGTGCACGCCCACACGCATGCACATCTAGGCTCCTGTGCTGGTCTCTGCGGAGAAGGAGGAAGTCCCTTCCCTTCTGAGCACCTCCAGACCGTTTGACGAGCACATTCGAATACAAAGGGACACCTCGGTGCCCTGTGTCCCCGCTCTCCTCTGCCCCGGGCGCAGCTGGGTGTCCTCCGGGGTGACCCCCCCCCGCCCCATCCTCACACACACTCACTGTGGGGAAACTGAGGCTAGTAGGAAGCACCCGTCCAGAGCCAAGAGCAAGTGAGGGCTGCACTTGGAATGCAGGCCCCAGGGCTCAGAAGCCCCCTGCAGAGGGGGCTGAGGTCAGGGCTGACCGGTGGGGGCTGTGCCCTTGGAGGCACCCCCGGGCCCCAGCCATGTGACCTCAGGACAGCCAACCCCCTTCAGACCTCAGTCTCCCTTGTGGGCAACAGGACCAGAAGGACGCAACCCACGAGGTTCTGGTGGGCCCACCTGTTGCCTCGCAGCCCCAGGACGTGGTGGGGGGGCAGGCCAGGCCAGGGCCACATGCCCCTCCTACTGCAGGGCACTTCCTGCCCACGGGACCATCTGCTTCCTGTCGAACCCCTGCAGTGATAAGGGGCGCCCGCGGGAGCCCTGTCCCGGCCATGCAGCTTTGACAATGTGCTCCCCCGCAGCCGGCCTCAGTCTCCCCATCTGTCACCCCCGGCTGCACTCTGTTAGTGGGGAAGCCCTGGCACCCACAGAGTTCCCCACTAACGGAGAGGGAGCATTACCCTCCCTTTCCACAGAGTGGGGTGGGAGGGCAGTTCAGGGGAGCTGCCCAGGGCAGAGCAGAGCCCGGCAGCCACCAAGGAAGGGCTTGGAGCCACAGGGGGACTCTGGGGCCTGATGACGGCTGAGTCCCAGAGAGGCCGCAGTCCTGGGAAGCCCACCAGGGTAGGGGAGAAGGTGGCCGGAGCCCTTGGCCTGAACTGACAGACTTCCCAGAGCCGCGCTGGGAACCGCCCCCAGAGTCCTCCCCCGTGACTTCAGTAGTGCAGGGAGCAAACACCCTGGTTAATGTGTTTCCAGGGCCTCGGGACTTTCCCAAACCCCGGTGGTGGTCCCAGGAGCTGGGTGAGCTCTGGATGTGTTCCCCTAAAAGCTGGGAAGGCGCCTTGTGGGTAAGGAGCCAAAGGAGAGCAGGGAGGACCCCCTTCTGTGGACAGAAGCCTGGGGGTGGCTCTTCACGAGACCACGGCCCCCGTGCTGCGCGTCCTCAGCTCGGACGGGGAGGAGTTGGGACAAATGTGAACCTAGATCTATACCTGAGCAGCAAGCACCCGGTTCTGGCCCCAGCTTCACGGGTGCTGCGGTCCAGCCCTGGCCCGGAGGGGAGGACGTGGGGTGTCCGCCCCAGCCTCCTGTTCCCCTGGAAGATGACACCAGGCCAGTGCCCACTGAGCCCCTGCAGGACCCAGGGTTTCGGTTATGGATGCCCTGTAATCCTGCCTGCTGCTGACCCCAAACCCCTGCCCGAAGACACCTTTGTGTTTTCAGAACAAGAGACCAAGGCCCCCACCAAATCCACGACGTCCATCAGCTGCCCGGCTAGGAGCTAGGGTGGAATCTCACACCCGGGTTTCTGCCTCAGTTCCCTCATCTGCAAAATGGGCAGACGGGACTGATTGCAGGTGCAGAGGCCCCTCGGTCCACTGGAGCACAGCCAGCCAAGGCTCACAGCCTCCCAAAACAGCCGCATGGATCTGTAACAAAAAATCTATAACAGAAGGAAGGACGAGCAAAGGAAATCGCTGTGTGAGCTAAGCAGGACCCAGGACCCCAGGTCCTGGCCCACCATGAGCCCCTCTGCTGGGGTGCAACGCATACCAGTGGGCCTCTAGGGAGGAACCTGAGAGCCTAGGAGGGTCTGGCAGGGCCTGGGGGTCCATCACCTGACCCAGCAGAGTGGGCACAGGCCTGCCACTCAGAGCTGGTGCCAAGCCCACCAGGCGCGTGCCTGTCCTGAGAGGTCTCCGGATCCACGTCAGTGTCCCCGCAGGAAGTCTTGTTGGGGGGGGTTTCCCGCAGCATCTGGGCAGGCCTGCTTCCTGTGGGCTCAGCACTGGCCAGCAGTGACCCCGTGGCCACGTCAGGGTGGCCTTTTAGAACTTGGCCAAGACCCTGCCAGAGCTCTCGAGATCTGCTGGGAAAGCAGAAGTAAGGAAAAGAGCGAACCTCCCCCGGGGAAGCTGAGCTCTGCACAGCCCAGATGTGGCCAAGGAGTCACATCCCAGCGTGTCTGGCTCCCTCCCTGCTGTGACCCCAGTGTCCACCTTGGGGCCAAGGCAGGTGTCTCCATGCCAAGACACAGGAGGCATGACACAGCCAGGGGCCATCCTCACAGTAAAACTGATGTTTACTATTCCTCCTGCCTCTAGCCACAAGCCCCTCCTGCAGGGAAGCTGGATAGCCTGGTGTCCGTGAGGTTGTGGGGGCACAGGCACAGGTTGGGGGGCACCTGCGGGGTTCATTTACTGTAGAGCTCTTCCCTGAGCCATGCCCCCCACTATGGCGGCCGTCCTCAGACTCACAGGGACTCTCAACCTGGACCTCCCAGTCAGTGCTCCCACCTCCAGGGGTGCGCCGGGGACACAGGACCAATCTGACTGCCCGCCTTGCCATCCAGTGCTCCCGCTCCGGGTGCTGCATCTGAAGACCCTGGGAGTTTGCCCCTCACCCCAGCAAGACTTTCTTCCCACCCTGACCCTCATGCAGGGAAGGCTGTGCCCGTCCACAGGGTCCCGCCATGGGGGAAGGTGCTGCCCCCAAGTCCTGTCCAGGAGTGGGTCCTGTACGGTGTGCAGGAATGTGACAGCTGTGTGCCCAGCACAAGCCTTAGCCCACGGGGTCCTCATCATGCTCTCAGAGAAAGACACTGCTATCACCCTAGGTCACAGATGAGAAACTGAAACACAGAGTCAGGGACTGAAAAACACAACAAGGCAGGTCCTGAAGGTGGGAAGGGCATGGTAGAGGCTGGGGCGTGGCGACAGGGCGTCCAGGCCCCAGGGAGCGGGAGCAGTGGCCTTGAGGCTGCCCACCCATCCTGGAGCCTTCCCTGCCTGTGAATGGAGACACCGTCCCCCCCACTGGCTCTCAGAGCCGCGGAGGGGCCGGACCCCCACTCACATGCCTCCTTCCCAGCCCTGACAAGCTTGCTTGGTGGGCCAGCCCTTGGGCCCTCTGTCTCTGTCTGCTCTGCTGGGATGTCCTTTCCCACACCGCCATGACACCCCCACCCAGTCCTATAGCACCCAGTGCCAACATCCCCAAGTGCAGGAAGCCATCCTCACTCCACTACTACCCGCCCATTGGTGGAGTTTAGCACCTTCAGTCTGGGCTGGTCTCAATGCTGAGACAGCGGCTCAGTGATAATGGGGCCACGTCTCCCCAGGCTGGTCCCAGAGCCAACACAGTGACCCCACCTGACCTTCCTGGGCCCCAGATGCATGGGAACCTGCAGGTGCATGGCCAAAGCCCAGAAGGGCAGAATAGGCTTGGAGCGAAAGGCACAGCCACAGGTTGGGAGGTGAGCAGGATCCCTCTCTTCCAACCCACCTGCCCTATTTGTTACCTGACTTCCCCAAAGGCAGGCAGGGGCATTTTGTTTTCTCTTTTCAGACCGTGTACAGGAGGCCCAGAGAGGTAAGGCAGCTTCCTCAAGCACACACAGCCCTTGGCTCCCAAGTGCTTACATGCCAGGGCAAGGCCTTGTGAGGCCCTCCTCTGTCCTGGGTTTCCCCACCACGAAGCCAAGGACAAAAGTCCTGTGCCACCTTAGGACTCTCAAGCTTTACTGAAGGATCAGCACACAGACTGAGCCCCAGGAAGTTTCTGTCAAGAACAGGCAAGGACAGACAGGGTTACTGCGTGGGGGCACCTGCACACAGGAGGACCTGCTCCTGCCAACCCAGGCCTCACCCCATGTGTCCTCCCACACTGGGGCAGAGCTGCCCCAGTCTGGTTCACCCGGCTGAGAGACCTGGCACCCCTGCCCCCATCCCTAGGGGGTCAGAAAGTGGAAGAATGTTCAAAGTCAACAAGTCACCAGAGGGCCATGCCCAGGACGAACAGAGGTTCTGGGGAAGTGCCGGGCCCTGGGAAGAGGACAGGAGAGGGGCGCAACCACCTCTCAAATAGGAGTCAGGACCACTGCAGGGGGCCTGCGGTGCGGACAGGAGCGGGGGCCACAGCCGCCCCAGGTTCCCCACTGGGGCACGCAGCGGATAGTGCGATCGCGGTGGACACGGCGGGTGACGTAACTGTCTGCCCGCTGTTGGCCTGGGGCCCGGAGGCAGGGATCCTGCGCGCCCAGGCGCGCAAGAGCGGGAGGAGATGCGGGGGCCGAAGTTAGAGCCCCGCTCGGAAGGCGGGGGAAGGTGGCGCCTAGGCCCCTCCACCGCGCGACTCGGCCTGGGCACCTCCCGGCCGGACCCTCGCCCCTGCTGGAGTGGCCGGAGCCCGGGGCCACCAGTCGGACTGACGGCACGGGACGCGAGGACCCCAGCACCCCGCAGTGCGGAAGCAGCGCGCAGCCGGCTGGCGCCCCCAGGTGCACGGGGAGCAGCCGGCGCGGGGCCCAGAGAGGGCGCGCGGGCCAAGATCGCACAGCGGCGCGGGCGGAGCGGGGCTTACCGAGGCGTCCGGGGAGCCGGGCGAGCCGGGGCGCAGATCGCCGTTGAGCTCGTACTCCTCGGGGCCCGACTCCATGGTGCGGCCGCTAGAGCCGCCTCTCTCCGGGCCTGAGCGCCGCCTGCTCCTTGGCCGCGGGGACCCGGCTGCGCGCCCGCCCCCGGCCCGCCCCCGGCCCGCCCAGGACTCCGCCTCCGGCCCGCCCCGCAGCCCCCGGACTCCGCCCCCGTCAGGGGCGGGCCGGCGGGACCCGTGGGACCCCTCCCTCCCCCGCGAGGACCGCGGGGACGACGCGGTCCTCCCAGGCCCGGGCCTTGCGCGGGCGGCGGCACATCCGGCTCTGCCCCCGTCGTGGACACTTTTAATCCCTGAAACGAGGCCAAGAGCCAGCTTTTCCCGGGCCACTTCGCAACTGCTGAGCGCGCCAGGAAGGCGAGCGCGCCGCTGCCACGGCATGGGGTTCTCCGGGCGCCGCGAAGCCGGGGGGCCTGGCTCGCACCCTAGGCTCCCCGACCCTGGGCCCCCAGCCTCTGAGCCTGGCTTCCCGCACGCTCGGAAGGTGGGGGGAGGCAGAGGGCCATCGCCGCGGCTTGGGCTCGCTCGGTGCGGGCCCCGCCCTATTGGCGCAGCCTCCGTGCCCCTTGGCGGGAGGCAGGCCCGGGTGCCTGAGGTGGCGCAGCTTGCCCGGGCGGGCCGTGGCGGGCGTCCAGAGCGTGTCGGCTCCCCCAGCTCTCGGCTCAGTTGGGCTCTGTTTCCCAGGGCGCCCGGCATGACGCGGGCAGCTCCTAGACGTCCGGAGCCAGCCTGGTGCGGAGGGGCCGCAGGGGCGGGAGGGGCCGGGCGTGACCTCCTGGCGGGTTTGCGAAGATCCCGCCACTGTGCCTTCGGGTCCTGACCCCGCAGCCAGGCCCAGCTGATTTTACCCTTCCCACTTCTGCCACAGTTTCTACTGATGTGTCCACCTGGGCACCGCTAGTGTGCAGCGCGCACGGCCAGGGGCGGCTTTGGGGCGTGCCATGGTCCCTCTCATGGCCTAGCAGGGCCAGGCTGCTGGACCCTAACCCTAAGCCGTCGTAGCTGTGTGGGCTGGGGTGGGTTGCTGGGCTTCTCGGTTTCAGCTCCCGGATCTGTGATGGGGGAGTGGTCTTTTTAGGCCCAGTGGGCTGATCTTTCCCACTCCCGGTAAAAGGCCCGCAGCATGCCCCAGGTCAGGCGGCAGCAAGTTAGGCCATTGAGCTGGAGGCTTGCTCATTCACCCTGGTCATCACGGGATGCCTACTGTATGCCAGGCCCTGTTCTAGACCCAGGGGGCTGCAGCTGGAGCCAGGCTTGTGGGGCGGCCTGCCTGGGCCCAGGGACATCACTGTCTGACAGCCTTGGGAAGTGGGCTCTCCCCCCCTCGCCTGGCAAGGGAGGAGACTGAGGCACAGCTAGGTAGAGACCAAGGAGGATGAGCTCAGAATCCCCTAGAAGGTTGTGGGCCGTCTAAGCAGCAGACCTGATGCTTCCCCAGGTCTGCATGGCCAGCAGGTGGGCACCGTAGGGATGACAACCCAGGGCCTGCCTTGCCCAGGGTCCTGGGCACACTCCAGGCTGAGGCCGCCCCTCCCCCACCCTGCGCTTGCCCCCTGCTGGGAGAGCAGTTTTATAAGTGAAACCGAAGGCATGGAAAATGCAAGTCATCCAGGGGCAGAAAAGGGATATTCCACTAAACTGGGTCTGGGCCCTCCTGCGGACCTTTCTCTCCTCCCTGGTGTGGGGAGTGGCAGCACCCGCTGGGTGGTGGCACCGTGTGGGGCGTGCTGGTCCCTGAAGGAGCTGCCCACGCCCAGCTAGAGGCTGAATGAACTGAAGCTCGGAGACGTGGTCAATGCCCCTGTCCCTCCCTCCATCCTGCTTCGGAGCCTGTGAGCGGGGACTCCGCAGTGCCCTGGGCCGGGGTCGGGGCAGGTCTGGGCGTGGTGCTGGAGGGCAGTTCTCACAGAGCCCATACCTGACTGCTGACACGCAGTTGGAAACCCTGATTCTTAAATGTTAGCACCTTTTACATAGAAGCAGTCCCCCATCCCCCCCAGGGGAGCGCTGGCTCCTGGAGGGGCCAGAGACGGAGCAGCAGGGAGGGAGGGTCCTGAGGGTGCAGGGGAGGCTGGGGGGCGGGAGGAGAGAGAGGAGGGGACCCTCAGCAGATGAGAGGGTCTTGGCAGGCCGCGTGGGGGGTGCAGGCGGAAGGCTGGGGCGGCACTGGCTTTCTCTTGTGGGCACCAGGGCGACTCAGAACTGAGCATCACCATTCGCTCCATCCCCAAGGACGAAGTCAGGAAGGATTCTGGTGTAACAACTCAGCATTTACACCTCGGTTTGTAGTCCCCCCCACAGTTCACCTTCCTGGTATCAGGATCGCAGCCAGCCCCCTCAGCTGGGGCTCCCCCTCCAGGCCTGCTTCCCTTGAGAATCCTCAGAGAGGGACTTCCCGGCTCATTTTGTCATCCTCGCTGGCCTGGGAGCTGTGTGTTTCCCAGACTGTCCCCAGCACAGACCTAAAGGGTCTCAAATCCTCCCGCAGAGACCAGCAGGAGCAGCCAAGGTGGGTTCGGGATGCTGAACTGGGCTGAGTCCGTGGACGGGTGATGAGGGGGCGCGTCTGCAGGGCGCTTGGGCCGGGGAGGAGTGGGCTGGCCGTTCTCCCGCAGAGGGGCCCAGGGGCGACCAGGCAGCACGCACCTTCAGGCGCACCTGCACACAGCGTCTCCATGGAGCTGGGTGGCTGGGGACACGCTTCTGTCTGACAAACGGGGACGCTGCCAAGATGAAGGGTCCCGGCTCTTTTGACACCAAGGCCAGTGTCCGCCGCGTGGGGACTGTGGAGCTTCTGTGGCCCTCTGTCCCCTGGGGCGGGCCGCAGCAGTGACAACTCAGCCGGGGAGAGCCCAGGCCGCCTGAGCAACATCCCTCCGGGTGGGGAGGCCCCTGGTCTTGCCCCCCAACAGGGAGGCAAGGGAGAGCAGAGTGCGTCGCCCCGGGCCCGGAGGGATATGCGCGCAGACAGGCCATGTTTCCTGAACCGGAGTCTTAGGAAGTGTCGGGGTCTCTAGCCCCCATGTCTCTGAGAGGCGTGGCCTGCGGGGGGTGTTTCATTTTCTGCAGGGAGGGGCCGGTGGGGGAAAGGTGGCATGGAGTGCCCCAGGCGCCCCAGCTGAGCAAGCCTGTGCTCGGTCCTGCCCCAGGAGGCGGGCTTTGCAGCCAGTGGCAGCTCCCATTGCCACCAGGGCTCAGGCCGGCCCGCACATGCCCACCGCCAGGGAGAGCCAAGGGCACCCGGCAGCCAGTGGCCCGTCACCCCCCTGGTGGGACTGCGACACGGCAGCGGGTGGGCCCAGGCTCTGTGCCTTCGTCAGGTCCTTGCAAGGACCTCAGCTCCCATCAGATGGGGGCTCAGAACCAGGGAGTGGCCACTCCATTTCCGGAAGGTCAGAGAAGGAGGCCAGGCCGATGAGGAGCTTCTGTGCCATCACGCCCACTTTAGAGACAGGTGAGGCGTGTGCCAAGGTCACGCAGGCATGCCCGGGCAGGGATGGTAACGGGCCAGGTGGTGTGACGTGGCCACGCACGCAGGTGTCTGCACCGCCTCCCACAGTCCCCCAGTGAGATGTGACCCACCAAGGCAACCCAGTAAGATGCAGTGAGCCCCAGAGGGCTCTGAACCCCCCGAAATAAAGAGAGTGTCCACCATGAGGGAGACGCTGAGTTACGGCCATCCGTGTTTTGGAATGTCACATAGCCATTAACGGAGTGCGTGGGTGGCAGGCTGGCTGGCATGGAGGGACCCGCCTGGTACAGTGGAGAGAGAAGTGACAGGTGGCTTCCTCCTGAAGCCATGACCCCTCCTGCGAGCAGGGTGAGACTGAGTCCACTTGTCATCTATGTACCCGGCAAAGCTCTTGTCCTGTGCAGCCAGGGCAAAGGTGTCAGAGTCCGTGGTCAACCCCTCTGTCGGTTCTTCCCTTCTCTCTCTGTCACAGACTGCTGATTTTTAGCTCAGCAAATGGCTTCCCAGAAGAGAAGCTGCGTTTCCCGGCTCTCCTGCCGGGATGTGGGTGCCATGTGGCTATGTTCTGGCAGTAGAAGGGGGAGTGCAACATCAGGGAAGGAACCTGAAACAGAGGGTATGTGCCGTTCTTTATTACTTGCTCCTGTCTGCTGAGTGGAATACAGAAGTAATGGCCAGAGCTCCAGCAGCCACGCTAGCCCCTGAGGGGACCCTGGGCCTGTGAGTCTCACATAGCAGAGCTAAAAACAGACAGAGCCTGTGTCCCCAGTGCTTGGTGTACTGGCCTTCCCTGGCCTTCCTACCTCAAGACTTCTTGGGTGTGAATAAGGAAAAATAATCTATCTTGTTTGGAAAGTCCCATAATTTTTGGGGGGGGGCTGTGATACAATTGATTTAGATCCTATGTTTTTCATTAATAGATTTTCTTTTTTAAACACAGAATGTATAACAGATTGAACTGCTTTTCCCCCAATCCTGTTTTGAAAATGCGTATCACATTATGTCACTGACCAGCTTAAATCCTTCTCTTCTTTTTTTTTTTTTTTAAATACCTATTTATTTGAGAGAGAGAAAACATGAGAGAGAAAGCATGAGTCGAGTGGGCAGAGGGAGAGGGAGAAGCAGACTCCCCACTAAGCAGGGGCTCAATCCCAGGACCCTGGGATCATGACCAGAGCCGAAGGCAGATGCCTCGCCGACTGAGCCCCCCCAGGTGCCCCACTTTTGAAGTCTCCTTAAAAAATCCTCACTCCTGGGCCCCGAACAGCTAAGATCCCTGCACCCTCCCCTCCCTTCGCCTCCTCTCCACCCTTCTGTTTATTCCATGGACTCTATACTTGAGGGCCTTTGTACTCCCTGTTTACCCCATCCGATCGGGCCTCTGTGTGGGTGGCTCCTTCCTGTGACCCGATCACAGACCATCCGCAGGCCCTGGGCCCCCCTCACCCCATGCCCTGGGTCAGCTGCTGATAGCACCTGCTTATTTATGCACATGCTGCGAGCCCCCTCCCTCCCAGACGTGGCGCACCCCCCTGCTGACCTTCAGCCTGAGCCCTGCTATGCGTGGCCCAGGGCGTGCCCTAGCCGGGTCCGCTCTCAGCCCACAGGCATCCCTCAGCCCAGCTGGCTCGGCCCGGCGTGTGCACCGCAAACCACTAATGACAGAGCTGCTGGGCTCCAAATTCCTGGCCCTGACATCGACCTCTGACTCAGGCCGTCAAACTGATGGGCTGCAGGTGACCGTGGGAGTGAGGATGGCTGTCTGGAGTCCCGGCAGGGGAGGTGGCCTGTGGTCCGGCGAAGGGACGTCCCTGGCAGGTCAGGTCTGCTCTGGCTTCCTCCCATCTCTCCTGAAGGTCAGCTGCTGACCCCGGCCAGTCCAGGGAGCTGGCTGGGCTGTGGGCCCCGCTGCAGGCTGAGAGGAGGTCCTCTGGGCACGCGTGGCTCCTCCTTAGTGAACCAGGTCAGAGAAGAGCTACTGAGGGACCTATGGGGTCCAGGCCGCAGCCTCCCTTCCCTGCCAGTTTGAGCCCCAAAGTGGGGACTTAAGTCAAGTCATGGATCTGACTGAGGGGCCCTGGGAGGGAGGGCCCCACTACTGAGGGCCTCACACAGGTGCTGTTACTCATCACCCCTTAGCACCGGGCACGTGTCCCTCTGTGTGGGAGGGTCAAGGCTTGCCGGCGTGGCGTGCGTCAGTTTGGGAGGGAAGGAGGCCTGCAGAGGGCTGTCCCGGTCCCGGGCCCGGCTGGCACAGTTTCCATGCAGCTGGGTTTCCGAGGACCGTCCTGTCACTGGTCACATCTCCCAGTTGGTGAGCAGTGTCCGTCCAACAGATGGCGAGGATGTCCGCCTCAGGTAAAGGATTGGTCGACGAGCGGGGGCCTGGAGGACCTTTTTCTAAGAACAACCACAGAGCAGGGGGCAGGCGGGAGCAGGGTGCCCTTTGCTCTCTGCCTGCCTTTGGAACACCTGGTCTGTGCTTCTTGGCCTGAACGTGTTGGGCTCACAGCCCCTTTTCCAGGCTTCCTTGGGCCCATCAGGTTGGCTAGTCTCTACTTCTTTCCTCGTTGTCAGCCAAGGCCCATCAGAAGGATTACAGAGCTGAGAAATTCTGTCTTGATTCCGCAGCGGCTCCTTCCTTCCCAAGGAGGGGTGCAGAGGTCTGAGGGCAAAGCAGCCTGCCAGGAAGCAGGTGGTAAGCAGGTGTGCCCTGGTGGCCGGCTATGGGGGCTGCTGGCCCACCCCAAGGGGTCCTCCTGGGGCCACCACTGCTCAGGGGCTGAGCCACCCGACAGCTGGGGCCCCAGTCACATGGTCAAGGCAGGTCCAAGAACCTGGATGTGCATGTGGCCTGCTAGCCGCTCCATGGGGCCGATGGCCCAGGAAGCCCGTGGATGTTCTGGGCGCTGCAAAGAGGCTGTAGTCTCTGGGGAGGCTCCCCAAAGTGCCACATGTCCTGTCCCTGGCTCTGGTGGCGTCCAGGCTGGCGGCAGGCCCGGCCCTGGCAGGCCCGTTGCTGGGCAGAGCCCAGGACAGCATGCAGCGGGCGCTCCTTGAGGGCATCTCACAAGTTGATGGAAACCCATCTAGCACAAAGGGGCATTTATCGAACTAGATGCTGTGTCTCCGCCTGAGCGCAGGGAGGACAGAAATAGCCTTTCACAGAGCGCCAGCAGGGCTGGGCTCTCTGCTTCGGAGGGTGTCAGTTTCCCAGCTCCTTCTCTGAGCTGGGCAACCTGTCCATATTCATGATGAGTTACTCACTGTGTCCTGGGCAGGGGAGTCTTTGATCCCTCTCCTGCTGAAACTGTTAGAGAGAGGGAGAGGGGAGAGAGAGAAGGAGAGAGGGGGCGAGGGATGAGGGAGGGAGAGAGAGGGAAGGGAAGGAAGAGGAAGGGGGAGAGGGAGGAGGGAAGGCAAGGAGAAGGAGGGAGAGGGGGTTGGGAGGAGAATGCAAAAGGGGACAGGGAGGGAGAGGGAGAGAGAGGAGGGAGAGAGAGAGGAGGGGAGGAGGGGGAGAGAATGGAAACAGGGAAGTGGTTCAGTGGCAGTCTGTCCCAGTGATCCCCAGCGGTGTGAATGCCAGAGCTTAGAGCTCACCGGATGTTCTCACTGATGGTCTCTGGTAAGATGATAGCAGGTGGCCTCCGGGAAGAGACTTCTGTGTTCCTGAAAACGGCTGTCTTTCCCAGATCCACAGCTTTGCTTGTGCTACTCCTTCTGCCTGTGTTGTCTCTCGAAAAACGCTCCAGTAAACAACAAGGTCCCACTTGACACGTGTAAAGAATTTTAGAAACTTTAAGGTGCTGAAACCAAGGCTAGTAAGGTTCTGAAGAGTCCAAGTCACTCAGTGCTACTAACAGAAAGTTCAAAGACTTAACTAATACAGGATTTTTCTCTCACATGAAACAAGCCTGGAATTAGGAAATCTAAGGCTAGGATGACTCCTCCACGGTGTTATTGGGGGTTTTTCTTCTCTGCCTTGAGTAATGTGGAGTTTCCATCCTCAAAGTAGCCTCATGGCCCAAGATGGTTGCAGGAGATCCCACCATCAGTGCAGGAGGCAGGTGTGGAGGCAAAAGAGGGCTAGTTTCCAGTTGTCTGTCTCCCCTTAAGGAGCTTTGCAGACGAATCTCTACATTCTGTTTCCATTTTACCAGTTCCCCCTTGCTCCAGGGTGGGCGGCGCAAACTGCCCCCCAGAATGAAACCAGGGCTGGAATGGATGGGCGATCCGTACTGTCTGCTTGCGCCTGGCTGGCATGGCTGCGTCCGGCTGGCAGAGCTGTGCAGGGGCCGAGCCCTTCTGGAAGGCACACAGGGTACAGCTACTGCGAGGCTGAGGAACGCCCAGGGCCTCCCCTCTGTTCCACGCCTCTGACTTTAGCCCTGGGAACTCAAGGGGACAAACAACCTGTCAATGCACAACCACGTTCGTCCACCGCAATCACTGAACGTGACGATCGGAAATACGTTTCTAACCGGGGCAACACGCGAACACACTCTGTGACATCCACGTGCTGGGGCAGCCTGTCAGTGGCGGCAAGTGTCACTCATGAAGGACACATGGTGACACGACTTCAGAGGAAGGACAGGATATCAAATAGGTGTGATAGTGAAATAGCACGAGTCCCCCATGTCTGAGGTTGGGAACAGCCAGGCTGGCCACGAGGGCAAGATGTTCTTTTAAAACTTAGCAAAAGCTTGTCTCACACCCACGTTCTTTATATAAAATAATTTCAGATATAGATAATAAGTAATAAATAATTTACGTAGATAATAAAATATGCAAACACCAGGAATGTATGTAAAGGCTAACGTGTATCATAATAATATTAACAATGCATAGTTATTAAAGTCTGTAGATAATAAAAGCATATAATAATCAAGCGACATCACAGGAAAGAAAAGTTAGGAAAGGGAGAGTGGGAGGAAACGAGAGGTAGGGGGAGGCGCGGCCCCCGCTCAGAGGTGTCACCTGTCACAGCCGCTGGGACACCCCGTCCAGGGTGAGCGCGCGTCTTGCTCGTGCATCTGGGGGGCTGGCTGGGGCTCGGCACATGCTCTCTGAGTGTTCCCCAGCTGGGGCCACGCGCTCCCCGGGGCCTGCCCCCTCGGGTTGGGGGTCCCGGGCTCTCAGCGAGCCCGCGGGAGGCCTCGGGTTGGAGCCGGCCCCCGAGGCTGCCGTCGGCCAGTCCCCAGGCGGATGTGCTGGAGTGTCCTCCACCCCTAGTGGAGGGAAGTGTGTGACGCGTGTCATCTGGAGTCGAGACGACCCCGACACATAGCCTTCCACACCTGTTCTCTGCTTCTACGGAAAGACGTGTTCTTTATCCAACAGAATCATCCTGGACGTGTCATATGGGCCTCATTACGTGTTACCAACATGTCCCTTCACGTTGTGGAAGTCCTGCCGCGTGTGACACACACGATTCCGGTTCGTGGTCCTACCGTGACTTAGGCAAGTAGGGCACACGCGTGTTTTCCTTCTCTTCCCTGCTTCTCACGGCAATACTGCAAGGACCCCCCACCCCGTACACCCGTCTTTGTGCACTTCTGTGACTTCTTGAAGAATGCATTTCTACGTGTGAGCTCGCTGGCCCCCAGACGGCCCTGTACTTGCGCTCGCCGTCTCGCCGCGCGTGCGCTCCCTCACGGTGGACCAGGCTGGCCCGTGGGACCGGTGACCGGCTGCCTGAGCTGGTGGCCTGAGGTGGCTGCCCTCTGAGGCCGGGTCGTGAGGAGCACTGTGGCTCTGCCCTTCCCTCCTGGGCTGCCTGCCCCGGGGAAGCAGCCCCCGCGTGCCGAGGACACTCAGGCCATGCTGTGGGGAGCCCCGCGCGGGTGGGAGCTCGGGCCCCCAGCCAGCGGCCGGCACCTGTCCTGGAAGTGGGTCCCCGGCCCCGGCAAGCCTTCAGGGGACGCCCCGGCCTCACGAGAGACCCCGAGCCAGAGCCACTCTGCAAACTCGTTCCTGATTCTTAACCACAGAAACTATTAGAGATGCTGAACGATTACGGGTTTTTAAGCCACCCAGTTTTAGGGTCCTTGGCCATAGGTAACTAAAACCGTCCTTTGGTTCTGAGGCCACCTGCTCTGCGGTGTCGGAGAAGCCCCAGCACCTTGGAGCCGACCCAGGAGGATTTGTTTCTCAAATGTGAGTGGGGCTCCCTGCTGGTCACCCAGGGGC
>CM053615.1:2624513-2638839 GCA_028646535.1 Procyon lotor | reverse complement strand
CGGAGACTCCGCGACGCCGTCAGTGAGCGTGACCAGCTCTGAGCACTGAGGATGGTGCGCACCGTGCACGTGCTGTATCGCCCGTCACAGCGCAGATCTGTCGAAGCTCCTGAGCAGTGAAAGGGGCTCCCCCATCGCGGTGACGCTGGGGAGGGGTTCCCGGGGAGGGGTTCTCTTCCTCACGGGATTTCAGCCACAGAAGAAGCAGTGGCCTGTCTACAAGGGAGGGCTTCAGTCCAGTGACCGAACACACAGACCACGACTAAAATGTCTGTGTGTCCCTGAGACAGGGAGGTTGTAGGACATCCACTTGCCACACCTGGAGCGGCCCCCAGGCGGTCCAGGGTCTGGGGGTGGCGCGGTTGTCCCCGACTGGGCTCTGAGCAGGTGGGACAAGCTAGGTAGGAGCTATGGATTCAGCCGATATCCGTTGGAGATTTTGCTCGAGAGGAGGACGGCAGCTGATCTAATCGGGACAAATGATGAGCGTCTTCGGAATCAGCTCCAGTTAGCTTGGAGATGGAGCAAAGAAGAGATGCTGAGGGGCATTTGGTTTACTTCTTTGGCTACTTTGATGACTCCTGTCAAATTGTAGAATGATTTCCCCCTTGGGGAAGGAAGAAATTCCAGCATGAAATTTTTCTAAGAAATCACAGCCCAATAAGTGGATAGGAGCAGAGGAACTAAGGAGAAAAGGGCGTGTATCTCTGAAAGGGCCAGGACAGAAGGGACTGGGTTCAGGGACAAGCACCTGTTTGGGTTGACCAGAAACTCCATTCTGGGAGCTGTTTTCATGCTCCGAGGCACGGGCTGCTTCGTGGCGGTGGGGTTGAGCACTGAGAGTCAACACAGACAGCGAGAGATTCGCTCCCAGTCTGGAGGCTGGTTTCTCTGGGTGGCTTAGAGGGAGGATTGGGAAAAGCCAAGAGTTCCTTGGAGCCCCAGCATGGGAATTAGGAGGACATTGGACAAGGTTGGCCAGAGGGTCAGAGGTGTCTGGAACACTTACACTGGTAACAGTTTTTCCCCCCGGTGTCCTGGCTCTTTGCAATAATAGTAAAAACCATGAAGTTTTTGGTTTGGGGGGCCTCCATTTACCAGAGTTGAAAATTGAGAATTTTAGCAGTCTTTGTTTTAGGCGACTGACCCAGGATTCAAGCAAGCTAGTTTGCCAGATTGACTAAATCTGGGGCAGTCGTAGTTTCACATTCCACGCTGGTCCTTTTAACTAAGAGAAAGGTCCTAGTTGGGCCCCTTATAAAACAGAGCTATGTGCGTGCCACCCAGTTGGATTCAATGTCTAAAGGAAGACCAGAACTTTCTTTAAAGAGGATTTGAAATCAGTGAGGGTAACATAACCAACTTGTTAGAACTATGTTAAACATAAGGAACCAGACTTGTTGGAACTATGTTACACACCGGAAACCAGGCTAATGTGTGTCAATTCTGTTTGAATAAAACAAACAACAAAAGATTGAAAGATTTTGACTAATAATCTTTCAAACTACCATCTGGCATTAGCAAAATAGAAAAACAGCCAATAAACTGGGGGAAAAAAGTGGAACTATATGACGGTTAAATTGTCAATATTTTTAGATATTAAAAGTTATTTTGAGTCAATAATATAAAGCCAAATATTCCAGAGAAAATATAGAAGAAAAAACAACAAAAAAGAAAATATAGAAGAAAGAAATGAACAGATAACACATGAAAGAAAAAATAACAAAGACTCAATATAAAAGATATTTTACAGTGATAAATAGATAAATAGATAAATCACGGCACCAACTCTATTTGCCGTGTTGATGTAGACCATGTGTGTCACCTTTCTATGCTTCAATTTACTAATTTGTGAAACTAGGATTAAAATTAGTAACTAGGGGCACCTGGGTGGCTCGTCGTTACGTGTCTGCCTTCCGCTCAGGTCATGATCTCAGAGTCCTGGGATGGAGTCCCACACTGGGCTCCCAGCTCAGCCGGCAGCCTGCTTCTCCCTCTCCCACTCTCCCTGCCTGTGTTTCCTCTCTCGCTGTCTCTCTCTCTCTCTCTCTCTCAAATAAGTAAATAAAATCTTTAAAGTAAATAAATAAAATTAGTAACTAATTGACAAAATTTTTGTGAGACTATGTAAGATAAATAGGTACTCACCACAAAAGTGTTCATTAATGTTGATCATAATTTATCATAATTTTACAAATTTCCCCCCAAATACACACATTTTTAAAAATACCCATTGCTTATAAGGATGTATGGAAATGTGCACTTATGTATCGCTTGTGGTTATGTAAATTGAAATTAATATCTAAGAGTTAAATTTGAAATCACACTTCAGACTACTTCAGGTAGTATTGCTTATAGTGGTATTACAGCAGAAGCAACTTGGAAGTCCAAGGTGGGAAGAGTATTAGCTAAAAAAATCGTAGTTAACTCATATAATGCAATAGTTTTCACCCAGTAAAGTGATACTATAGAATATTATGTAACATTTTAAAATATTCATGTTCTCGTGTGACCGTGCAGGTTACAAACAGTGTGTGAAAATATATATGAGCGTATAGAAGGACCATTTGGAGTCTCTCGTGATGGTGGCAAGCAGGTGATTCGGATTTTGCGTGCAAACCTGAACCCTGTTCCAATCGGCAGGCTTGGGAAGAGCTCCCTAATTGCTGGACGGAGACATCCAGCAAGCATTCTTGCGTCTGGGCGTCCGGCCGCAGTCGGGGGTCTGTTTAATTCCTCTCGGTGTAGTTTCATCCAGTGTTTCGGCCTGGGCCTCGCCAATAACACGGCCCCTAGCTGATCTAAATCTGTGGAACCAGCTTGGTAAGTTTGAATAACTATTTGAATTCTTCATTTGGCCGGCGGGGTGTCCTGTGTCACTTTAGGAAACTCTTTGTGGCTGGAGATTCAGCGTAAGTCCAGGGAGCATTAGGAAGTCGGGGTTCGCTTGGATTCAGAAAGCTTGAGTTTGGCTGGCAGATTTTAGTACCTTGAGGCTGGTGGTGGAGGTTCCGAGGAAAAGGAAAATCGGTCGTTGGCTGAGAGGAGGGGGAAGCTGATGGTGTAGGGGAGGTGGAGACTGCACTCCGGGGGCTCCGGAGCCCCCAGGGGTCACCAGGGGTCGGAACTGAAAAGAGGGGTGGGGAGGGGCCTCAGAAGCCATTTTGACTTCTTTGGGTTGTTTGTCCGCCTCGGTCTGCAAATGGTCGTTGCTCCTTTTTTTTTTTTCCTGAGATTTATTTATTTATTTGAGAGGGAGAGAAAGAGCGAGCAAGGGGAGGGACAAAGGCGGAGAGAGAGAATTTCAAGCAGACTCTGCGCTGAGTGCAATCTGATGCGGGTCTGAGGCGGGGCTCGATCCCACGGGCCGAGGTCAGGACCTGAGCCCGATTGAAGTCACATGCTTCGCTGTGGAGCCTCCCAGGCGTCCCTCCATCTACAAACTGTTTTTGGCAGACAGGCAGCTTTAGATTCCTGGTCCTGTTTGGAAGCTGCATGATACTAGTCAGTCGTACCCCAGAGTTTCGAGAACTTTGGGGCCACGGTTGTCCAATTTGGCTGTGAGAAAAGTCTGGGGAGACGCGTGTTCCCTGTAATGGCCGTCGAAGTTCTAATATCTCGTGCTTTAGGGCACCTGGGCAGCTCAACCTGTTAAGCATCTGCCTCGGGCTCCCGTCATGATCCTGGGGTCCTGGGGTCGAGCCCCGTGTAGGGCTCCCTGCTCGGCGGGGAGCCTGCTTCTTCCTCTCCCCCTACTTGTGCTTGCTCGCTCTCTGTCAGATAAATAATTAAAATCTTTAAAATAAAATAAAGTCCTGTGGTTTTGTTGGTCCATTTAGTTAGAAATGTGTATGCGAAGGGCCTGCAGTATTCACACATAAGACTGGGCGCCCTCAAAGCGTTTTGACGACTTGGATCCCGTTTCTGAGAGGTTTTTCTCTAGAGCAAAGAGAAAAATCCCTGAACAGCGCACTTTGAGCAGGAACAGTCTGTTCCGAAAGAAATCTGACCGAAGCCAGCACATTTCCAGTTAGGAACAGTTTGGTTCCAAAACGGAGTGGGACCAAAAACCAAATGAGTACTCTCAGAAACAAGACTTAAAACAGATCCCAAATAAAGCCTGGGGAGCTCAGAATGCAGAGCACGTGGAGCAGGAATCATACCCGCCCCTCAAGCCCGAGGGTTGCCAGGAAGCAGGGAGGTCAGCGTGCTCTGTGCTCTGCGGCCACCCGCTGGCTCGCCACCCTTGGGGGCAGGGGGTTGTTAGGCATCTTCTCTGGATCCCACTTCTCTGGCCCCAGGTAGTGCTGACCTGAAAAATGAAACTGCTGGTTATTTTACCAGCAAAACCGGATTCATTTGGGAGTAGCAGAGAATTGCAATCTGGGACAAGCAAGCTACCGCAAACCCACAGCGTGGGTTAGAGCGACAGATAAAAGAGAGGAGCACTGTTTTTTGGAGAAGGAGGGCGTGGGGACAGCTGTTTTGCAAGCAAGTCGCTGGGGATAACAGGAGGTCTGAGGGAGGGTGGTTTCATGTTGGCCAGGTTGCAGGGGTGGTGGGATTCTCCCAGGAGCGGTGCCCCTGTCCTGGCATTGAGGGTCCTTCCATACCTGGCATGGGCGGTGGGCACGAGGCCCCCCTGCCCACCTCCCCAGTCCCCTTTGTTAACTTCCACAAGTCCTTTTTGGGACATGGGTCCTATGGATGGTTTTCCAAGTCTGCGCCTTGTCTGTTGTATTCTCGATGGTGTCTTTGGATAAGCAGAAGGTTCTAGGAGTATGTGTCTTGGCATCCTGTCCCAGAGGCCTCTTCCCCGCGGTCTCTGAGCTCTGGACCCGCTCCACTCCCTGCTCTGTGGTGACATTTCTCCTTGTAGCCAGTGCAATGTCAGCTCTCCCAATGCAGGGTGGTGGGGGTCCGCCGTGTGGGGTGAGGACTTCCAGCGCACAGTCACGGGCCCCTTGTGACCTTGCAGCCCACGGCCGGGCACTGCCCTCCTGTGGCCTCCCTCCCTGGGCTCCCTACTCTGGGCTCACCTCGTGTTCGGCCATGAGGCACGGTGCCTGCGCCGCAGTGGCTACAAACCAGCTGGCTTCCCTGATGTCCACGCCTTCCCCGGGGACACCCGTCCCTGCCAAGCTGTCTCCCTTTGCCCTGGGGGCTCCTGCAGCTTCTTACATCCTGTCAGCGCTTGCTCGCTTGGGTCCTGAGGTCCCCCTAAGCGTCTCTGACTGGCAGCAGACTGATGTACAGATACGGATTAGCCACAGTTCATGTCTCTGTGACCAGCGTGACGTGACCTACAGCTACGCTATATCCGCCTCTAATCTAATCTATGTGTAGTTGTCGACCTGTTTTAGTTTTCAAAATTGACTCATTTATTTTAGAGAGAGCTCGAGGGAGAGGCAGGGTCTCCAGCAGACTCCATGCTGAGCACGGAGCCCGACCTGGGGCTCGATCCTACGACTATGAGATCATGACTTTACAAGTCAGATGCTCAACCAGCTGTGCCCCCCTGGCGTCCCCTACCTGTTTGGTAAAAACACCTTAACCGTTGTTGTGTGTCCCGTGGCAGTAAGTGTGTTTGCATGTGGTACCGCCATCCTCACTGTTCGTCTACGCGATGTTCCATCTTCACATAAGACCGCGTCCTCATTAAACACTACCCTCCTCAGCCCCCAGTGCCCGCCAGCTCTATGTCTCTGTGATTTGACGACTCGGGGAACCTCACGGTGTCTGTCCTTCTGGGACAGGCACTCGGCCTCGTGTCCTCAAGACCCGTCCATGCTGTGGCAGGTATCAGGGTGCCCCCCCTCTTGGGGGCTGAGGAATGTTCCGTCGCCAGTATGCCCACACGCTGTGTGTTTGTCCCCCCGGCCGCGGGGGCTGCCTCCCCGTCTGCTGCTGTGATCGTGGGTGTGCATGTGTGGGA
This sequence comes from Procyon lotor, assembly GCA_028646535.1. Taxonomy (NCBI): domain Eukaryota; kingdom Metazoa; phylum Chordata; class Mammalia; order Carnivora; family Procyonidae; genus Procyon; species Procyon lotor. The sequence continues at coordinate 2,632,904 of CM053615.1, read as the reverse complement.
CTCGATGTGCATCCACACATCCCCAGCGGGCGTCCATAATGGTAGCTGTGACTGGGCATTGGCTGTGTGCTGAGCCAAGGAAGTGAGGCTCAGGGGGGCTGCATGGGACGGTGGGGGCAGAACCCCCAAAACTCTCCGCCTAGGATTCGGAAGACAAACCAATAAGCAAGCAGCCAGTGTGCCTGGGGGCCTGGGGTGGGCCTGCGCTGTGCTGCCCACGGAGGGCCCGAGGGTGTCGCGCTGTTTGCTTCCTCCCATGCACCGCTGGGCCTCTCTCACACACACACCGTGGCACGCTCACACAATTACATGCTCACACATGTGCATGTGCCCACACACAGCACGTGCTCCCACACACGCGCACACACACACACACACAATTATATACACACAGAACTATGGGCTCACACACACCTTCCTTCGCTCTTCGTTGATCCTCACCTGGTTTTCCGAGCATCTGGAGTGAAGGCTCTGGGCGAGGACTCAGCGCCGGGCTGGCAGCTCCTGACACCCCCACCCCCAGCCCCACCCCCACCCCGCTCATGGCGTGGCTGCTGGGGCCTCCCCGGGAACGCTGCCACTGGCCGTCTGCTCCCGGCGCATCCGTGGAACCCGTTCAACTCTGGCTGCCTCCCCTCTGGCACTCAGAGGGCTTGCCTGCCACCCAAACAGCAGATGGGCAGGAAATGAAGGCTCACTCCAACACCAGCCAGAGGACAATCTAATTCAATTGGCGAAGTGTATGGTCCGAAAACCATGTGGGTGGACACATGCTGTCTTGTTAGGGGACTGGCCTTCAAACACCGAGGGCCGACGACCAACAGCTGGCTCAGGGCTAGGGCGCTGGGGTGTGGGGTCTTCTCTGCATCGGCCCCGCTCCCAGGTTTGCAGTCCTCGGCTCCCTTCTCTCTGACCCATTTGCAGCTGAGTATCTGGGTCTGATCCTCAGTGGGATGCCGGGGACAGGCCGGGCACTGCGCCCAGTACTTTATACGATGTGTTGCTCAGGGCTGAGTGTGACTAGGAGGGACAAAAACCGCAAAGTACCAGTGGCTTAAGCAAGGAAGATATTTCTTTCTTATCCCACAGAGGCTGCCTCGAGGTGGGTAGGCCAGGCTGGTGTGGTGGCTCTGTGCTGCCCTGAGCTCAGGCTCTTCCTGCCCCGGGCCATGCCATCGTCAGCGCATAGCCTCCCCTCTTGGCCTGAGGTGGCTGCTGGGGTTCCAGCCACCGTGCTTGCATCCCACCCAGCAGGAAGGAGGAGGAGAGAAAGAGTACACCCTATGTTCTAAGACACTTCTCAGAAGTGTCTGGACACATACACTCACATCAAAGCCCAAAAATGAGCCACGTGGCCAGAGCTTGATGTAAGGGAAGAGGGAGATATAGTTTCTTTTTCAGGCAACCATGTTCCCAAGCAAAGTTCCAGGTTTCTATGACTGAGGAGGAAGAGAGCACAGAGCAAGGGTCCTTAGCCATACCTAATTCTGCTAAGTTCTGATTCTTTCTAAAGCTTAAATATTATCTCTCTGTTTTGTCAAGTAGCCTGATTACATGATAGGAAATGCAGCACACTTTGTGGTGAAACCTCTCCCTTCTGCTCCTGGGCCCACAAGCCCTCTGGGTTCCAGAACTAGCCCAGCCTCACTGGGGGATTTCAGAAATGCAGATTGCAAGGCCCTGGTCCCAGACCCAAGAGCCAGATGGTCTAGGGGTGAGGCCAGGAATCCACGTTTCAGGCTTCCCTCTGGGGTGCTGAAGTCGGAGGCCTGTCTGCGTCCTAGGAAGCCCACTCTCCACGCTGTCCTGCCCGCTGCTCCCCTGAGCAGCCTTCAGAAGCACAAGCCAGCCCTCCCCGTAGACAGCTTGGTTGGGACACAGTCTACACCTGCACACTTTACGCACTTGAAGCGGGTACGTCTGTGGATTTTGTGTATTTGGGGCTGTGTCTCACCATAATCGGTTCTAGGACACTTTGATCCTTCCTTTTCATTTTTAATTTTTTTTAAGATCTTATTTATTTATTTGACAGAGAGAGAGAGAGAGATCACAAGTAGGCAGAGAGGCAGAGAGGGCGGGTGGGGGTGGGAAGCAGGCTCCCCACTGAGCAGAGAACCCAATGCAGGCCTTGATCCCAGGCCCCTGAGATCATGACCTGAGCCGAAGGCAGAGGCTTTAACCCACTGAGCCACCCAGGCGCCCCTTCATTTTTAATTTCAAGTCCTAGTCAAGCGACTCAAACATTTTGAGAAAGTGTCCCCTGTGCCCGCCCCTGCTGCCCACTGCCCTCACACCCAGGCAAACACTGTTTCCTTCCAGGATCTTTCGTTGGGAGGGAGTGAAGTGGGAGTCAGGCGTGTGGTTTCGGTCTGCACACACACAGGGCCGGTCCGCCTCCTCACATCCTGCCTCTTCTGCTAGCGAGGGGCCCAGCTGGTAGGTCCTGGGGTTCTGCGGGTCACACAAGGAGCAGGATGAAGGCCGCCAGCATCCCCCTCCCAGGGCTCCTTCCGTCCACTCTCAGCTCTGTGCTGCTGGCTCGGGGACCGTGACACCCCCCCACCCCGGCTCCTCTGGCTTCTGACCTCTGCTCCCCTGTGGCATGGATCCCCCGAGATCACGCACTCCCTGGGGCTTATCTGGGGTCTCTGGAGGTTTGTGGGGTGGCTGCTCGAGCCAGCCGGTCCCTGTAGCCCCACTAGTGACTCGGGACGCTGGGCTCACACCCACTCTCCTCGGAGCCTCTGTTTTCTGCTCTGGGGAGTCAGGACCAGCCCCTCATAGAGCTGTGGGCAGGACCCAGGGAGAGGTGGCCGTAGGGCTGGGGAGGAGACAGAAATGTCCTCCTCTCCTGCCCTCACAGAGAAAGAAAAGGAGCCTTGAGCTGCACACGTCGCCTAGCCTTATCCCTCACACCTCTCCTCCAGGCTCCAGCTGTGTGGCCGGGCGCCAGCAGGGGGCGTGGGGCACCGGGGTCTGGGAGGGCCGCCGGGGGAAGCAGGGGACTGAGCAGGATTGGGCCCAGCTCGGCCGGCTTGGCCAGGGCTGTGTGAGGGATTTACTTTAACATTCTGTCGAGCACAGTCAACGGAGGGTGACACAGAGCGTCTTCAGTGCAATCACACTTCTGTGGGTCAAAGGCACTGTCAGAGAATGGGTCAACCTTCCAGAACAGTCACAGATCCAACCAAGGACTAACATCCACAGTCTAGTGTCCACGGAGTAGTATAGAGAACCCCTAAGGGTCACCAGCAAAAGGGCAAACAACCCAACTCAAAAAAAGTCAAAGAAGGGGTGTCTGGGTGGCTCAGTCAGCTAAGCATCTGCCTTCGGTTCAGGTCATGATCTCAGGGTCCTGGGATAGAGTCCCGCATCGGGCTCCTTCTCCTTCTGCCTGCTGCTCCCCCTGCTTGTGCTCTCTCTCTCTATGTCAAATAAATAAAATCTTAAACAAAAAAACAGTTAAAGTGCTTAAACAGCTCTTTCTCCCAAGAAGACCCCCAGCCATTAGGGAGAAGTACACCCAAACCAGAGCGAGATGCCGCTTGACACCCTCTGCGTGTTAGAATTGGAAATGTGGGCCCCACAGTGGCCAGGTTGTGGAGACATCAGAACCTCAGGCACGGCTGGGCGGACGGGACATGCCAGCTGGGGCGGGGGCTCCTCTGAGGCCTGGCACAGAATGGCCTCGTGGCCCAGGGCCCCACTTAGATGCACAGGAGAATGTGTGGGACCATTTGTGGCAGCTTGAGGGCACGATGCTGTGTGAGAGGGGTCGCGTGTTGCCGGCAGAGCTGGGTCCTCGGCGAGGGTGGTAGGTCTGCTGTGCCCAGGTCCGCTGTTGGGCTGACCACCGCTGGGCTGCTAACCTTACAAGGGAACTATGGGGATTACGTCTCCATGGAAACAAAGGACGCTCGGTCCTGAGGCGCCCAGCGCGCTGCTCAGCGTTTCTGCCCACTTTCCAGATGTCTCAGCTCTGTCAAGGGCCCTTTCTCACTCACTTTACCCTGTGGTTCTTTCTCGGGGGAGTCGTGGAGGTGACAGAAGCGAGTGCATGGCTGTAGCCAGGAAGAGTGGGGGGCGACTGAGGGCCCCACCGTCCTGGGACCCTGCCCAGCTGTCCCAGAAAGACGTGGGGGCCTCGGCACGGCCGCGCCCTCCCACTCTGGGGAGATCTCCACGAGGCTGGCAGTCACACCTCGGGCTGCAGGGAGGGCGTCCTGCGTCACTGGGGTTGGACCCCCAATGCTGACTCTTGGGGTCATGTGCCATGAGTGCAACCCCAGAGTTACAGATTATAACAAGGTGCTGTTTCACAATCGGCCCTGCGATGGAAGGTCCCCAAAGCTCGGCTGGCCCCACTGCCTCTGGCCTCTGGGGGTTGCTGCAGGCAGGCCCGCGGGGAGGTCCAGGTGAGGCCACACAGGAGCCCCTGGTGGGGCCCGACGCAGCAGCGAGGACGCCCCATGCTTCCCAGTGTGCACAGCCAGGCCCAGAGCCAAAACCACTTGGGTCCAGGCTCCAGGGATAGGGAGCTAAGGACGAGCCCTGGCCCTCCGCTGCCATGGTGTCTGTCCAGCGGGTCAGCAAGACAAGCCCGGAGAGGTCAGCCAGCCTGCCCAGGGTTGCACAGCTGACTGGACACGGACACTTTGAGCCGAACTTTCGATTGTCATCCCAGCATTTGGAGTCTTTGTCCTCCTTCCATCTCTTGTGCCCACTCCCCACTCTCCAGTCCTCTGGACAAGGACTACCGTATTCACTCATCCCTTCGCCTGTCCTCCCCCGCTGGCCGATGGGACATGTGCTATGGGGAAGGGTGTCGCCACCTGCCTGAGGCCACCGACCTTCTGACTGCTGGCCCCTGAGGCCGTAAGGCAGTGCTGCTGGAAGAGGGCCCAGGCTGCATCCCATGCTCCAGGGGCAACGCTCGCTCCAGAAGCCCGTCCGTGGGGGGCCTGCAGGCTCCGGGATGAGTAGGGATCCTGGATTGTGAGCCCGAGGGTCCTGCCTGGTTTGGGGCTGTGTCCACGACCCCAGCCCTGAGAAAGACCCAGCCTGCTGAAGGCGTAAACCCATACACTTGTGGCACACACAGGCCACGAAAGGTCTAGGGGGGACACGCGGGGCACAGCGGCAATCAGGCGGAGTGTTGGGGTCACGGGGGATGCCCTCTTCTTGATATTTTCTGTGTCAGCACATGATAAAAAGCGCACACGTGTGGAATTTGCCCCATCAGCTGCATTCCCACAAGGGCACAGGTTTCTGGAGAGAACAAAACACCCACAGCAGAGCTTGGGAAGATTAACATGGAGAAGCACGCCACGGACCTCCACACGGCCACGTGGATGCAGTGAGGTCCCTTTGTCCCCCAGCCACGTGTGAGCCAGCTGGGAGAGTGGGGATGGGCCCTGGGATGCCTCTGGCCCCTGCCCGAAGGAAGGGTGTATGCTCGGGCAGTGACGTTGTGAGCAGCGTGCGAGGGGGGCCATGCAGCCGTGGTCCTCCCGTGGACCGGACACACTGGCACTCTCCGGGGAAAGCCGCAGACAGGACTTGGGGCGTGGGGCCCACTCCGCACACAGTGTCCAGACTGCAGCGAGGCTCTGGGTCTGTGGGACCTCCCCGGCCCTGCCGTCCTCCTGGCAAAGCCGGCTGTGGGGCTTGGTCATAGAACAGAGACAAGGAAACCACATCTGGGCCGTGGTTCCGTGAGGTCAGGGTGGGAGCATCTCTGGGGTGTTGAGACCTGGGAGTGTCACTGAGTGTGCCCGCTAGTGACTCGCCGAGCTGTTCAACGCCTTTTCTGGAAATACGTTCTGTTTTGCAGTAGAAAGTGTTTACAGTACTTTCAGTACAGTACAGTATTTACAAGCCAATAAATGTCTGGTTTTCAGGAAAGGAGGCAGCCGTGTGCCTGGCCCACCGCACCTGGTGGACCGAGGGGGGAGAGGCCCACGTGCAGAAAATGCCCTGGAAACACAGTGGCTGGACCCCCATGGCAGCGTGGGGATATGGGTGGGGAGGCAGAGAGACCCACCGGGCGGCCAGTGTCCTCAGGCCGGAAGAGGTAGCGTCAGGTTGCTGCCATGAGTGACGTCAGGCCGGCGTGTGCCACACAGTAAGGACTGGTCAGGGCTGGGGGCGGAGCTGGCAGGTGTCCCTGCAGCTGTCTTCGGCTGGCCACCTCCTCCATGGGAGGGTGACGGTCCCAGTGCTGGCCTTTTTGAACAGGAGGTCTGTATGCACCTCTGAGTCCTTGTCCCTTGCCCAAGCGTCACCCCGAGGATACCCAGATCCATAGCCATCGTCCCAGCAGGCAAGGAGGACCCCAGCCTCCCCAGCAGTGCCTGGTGTGGGCTATAGGCAGGCCTGAGGGCTGGAGGAGGTGGTTCGGGCCGCTGACCCCTGCCTGGTGATGATGAGCTGGCAGAGGTCTGACCGGCAGGGACCAGGTGTAGACTCAGCCGTTATTACGGCAGCCATGCCGTGGCTGTGGCCGTGGTGCAGGCTGACAGTGGGTCCTGGGAGGCAGACTGGCCCCTGCGCGATCTGTGGGAGGCTGGGGGGCACAGGGTCCCTGCCCAGAGCCTCAGGCACTGATCCTCCTTTGCTTCAGCCTGGGCTGCCCACTGCAGGCCCTGCAGATGTCCACTCTGTTGTCCTCACTGTGACCTCGGGGTTGGTGGTCCCATGGCACCACGTACAACTGAGGACTAGGGGCGCACTAAGGGGCAGTGCCCACAGACAAGGGGTGGCCTGGGTGGCCCAGGGGCTGGTAGCCACCACCCTGGCTCCATCTTGGGGCAAGACCCCAGTCGGTGGGGCCCCAGGAGAGCGAGGCGGGCCTCCCATCAGCTTAGGCCCTGCGTGGGCGAGGCAGGCACTGGAATGGGGGGGCGGGGCTCAAAAAGGGCGTCTGGGGAAATGCCAGCCCCCGTGCGGGGAGGTTGCCAAAAAGAGGTGTTTGGTGGAGCAGCCCAGGACCCGAGGTCAGAGGCTGAAATCACGCAAACGAGGAGACACAGAAATTAAATAGTCGCCGGGATACCGCTTCTCTCCTGATGCAAAAGCCAATTATGATGCTCTGCGGGCGAGTGGTGGGAGTGGAAATTGGTACAACCTCTCCAAGGGCGGTCTGACAACATCTACCACAGCTACGCAGGCAGACTTCTGACCCAGCCGCTGACCCAGGCTGGCCGAGCGGACTCAGCACACGCACAGCTGTGGGCCCGCTATGGCCGCCGCTGGAAAAACACAGGAAAGAGAAGGGAATTCACCCAAACAGAAGTAGCTGCGGCTGATACCGGGTGTATTTTCTTACAAGAGATCATGCCTTTATCCGCTGCCTGCACCATCCTTCCTTGAGCTTCTGGGTGGCTCGGGGGCTGTCCCGTGCCGGGTCCCCAGGAGCTGAGTGCGGGGGGCCAGGGTCTGCTGCGGCCCCTGCACATCTGATGATTGTTTGCAGAAAGCTCCCTCTGGGCTGGGAAGGGGCCTCCTTTGAACCTGGTTCTGTGACCTGCTCCCTGGGCACCCCGGTGGTTCCCCTTTTCCTCTCCAGGCCTCAGTCAGGCCTGCTCTGCTCTTGCTGGTGTCTGCACAGGCCAAGCCCCTCAGGTCCAGGCCCCAGCCCCCCACATTCCTTCACAGATACATGGGCCAGAGCCGCGGGCAGCCCCAGGTAGCACACACCGCCCCACATGCTTATCCCGTGGGCTCTTGAGCTTGTCTCGGCCTGGCCGTCAACTGTGATGCTGATGCAGAAATCCCCCTGCGAGACTGGGAGTGCCCACTGGCGGCCTTGGGATGCCAGCAGCACCTCGGGTCTCTAAAGCTGAGAAAGCGTCTGGTCATCGATGCACAATTCTCTTGCAGAATGGCAATTCTGTCTCTAAGACCACTAAGTGTTGTTTCATCAAAGGGTCAGTGCTGCGGTTTCATGATCAATGACTTTGTTCCTGGATGGGCAGGTCACGTAAAACCTTGCAGAGAAAGACATGCCGTCAGTCCAACAGGCTGGGGAGGCCGTGACCCTCTCCCTTCACAGGTGTGCGCAGAGGCCTGCGCCCAGGGGCACGGGGAGTGGTTAGAGAGTGCCTCCTGGGTGCCAGGCCATCCTTCACCGCGGCCCTGGCAGGAGGCTGTGAGGCCTTTGCCTTGCATGGTGAGGGGGCCAGGGTGCACCCCACCAGGCGCTCCGCAGGAATGAGCTGTGGGGCCTAGTGGACGTCTCCCCCTGGAGCCCTTCGGGGACCCCACAGGGGGACACCTGAGCACATAGGTCAGCTCCCCCAATTCCAAATGTCTCAGAGGCCCAGAGCCATGGGCCTCACACCTCAGACATCAGAGGAAGTGAGACGTGGAGGTAATAGGCTCCGGGCATTG
>CM053615.1:2607762-2624413 GCA_028646535.1 Procyon lotor | reverse complement strand
CTGAGCCACCCAGGCACCCCCAGGAAAGCCATTTTTGATGACCTGTCTGTCCTTGAGCACGAGTGTGCAAAAGCTCAGGTGCGTGCCCCGGAGCAAACTCCCAGGACCAGGTCCTCACGTCCAGGGCAGCCTGGGGTCCCCACGGCCCCATGTCACCCTTGGCCTTCCTCAGCGGCCAGCCTGTCTGCGGGAACATGGTGTCATGAGGGTCTGGTTACAGTTGTAATTGCCAGTTCTCTTCTTGTGGGCAAGGTGGCACTTTTTTCATATTTTATGAGGCTTTTGTGTCCTTGTTCTATTAATTCTCTACTCACCTCCATTGTCCGTTTTCCTACTGGGTGATTGGTCACCGTGATTTGAGGGAGCTCTTCATGCACCAAGGAAACACGTCCTTTATCTTTCTCCTTTATGAGATTTTTGCCAGGCAGAGACTCATGTGACTAAATTCACCCGTTTTCCCTAAATGCAGCCCATGGTCACCAGGCGTGGATTCCGTGTTTGTGAATTTACCTCCACGCTAAAGTTTATTTCGGACTTGTAATCGACAGTCGCCTCCCCTCCCAGGTCACTTGTGGGCCCGCACAGAGCTGTGAAAGTGGTCGACCCTGGCCCCGTGTGACAGGTGACTCTCCGCCCCCTGGTCCACCTCCCCGCTGCGAGCCTGTGTCCTGGTCTCGAACTCTTGCGTCAGTTTTTTGTTTTTGTATTTTTATTTTTGTGCCTTTTGCTGGTGATTTTGCTGATTAAAATGGCCCAAGTGTCGCTTGACGTGCTGTGTGGCCTTCCCAAGCACAAGAGGACACGTGCTGGGGACAAGCTTCCCTCAGGCTCTGGATGGGGACCTGGGGGCCGAGCTCGATGTCCGCGAATCAACGATACATGTTCGATAGCAAGTCTTAGAAATACATACGTGAAGCTGCGCCTCAGTTGATGAAAACATGACCCTGTCTCCCCCCGGGGCCGTCGTGTGGGCAGCGACAGCAGAGATTCCCGCGCCGTGAAGAACGTGGCAGCCTAGAGGGAGCTTCTGTGCTGCGTGCCTCCCCGCGGGGAGGTCCAGTAGAGAAAGATGCTTTTCCATCCTCCTGCTCCGGCTCCCTCGTGATGTGGCCCTTTTCCGGGGGGCACACTGGGCCTGACGCCCCAGAACCCTAGCCAGTGTTGGGTGCCCCTCAGGTCACCCGGATAGTGCCTCTGTCTGAACGGACGGGCCCTCGCGGGGGCAGGCGCTGCTGTGAGCATGGAGGGTGCTGGAAAACCCCTAGGTGGACAGCCCGAGTCCCTGGCCGGTGGAAGAAGTCTCCTGTGTGTCATGTGCAGAGTGTGTGGCCCCCCTGGGCTTGCATGGGGGCTACAGGGAACCCACTGAGTGCCAAGTGGTGACTCTGGGCAGAGGAGACCCCAGCGAGCCCTGTGGCTCCAGTTGGCAGGACAGTGTGTCTTGGCCACTGGTCAGAGCCCGGCCTGGATAGTGGCGTGGGCTCTGGCAGGAGGACCCCCGCCCAGCCTGTCAGGCAGGTGCCAAGTCATGCCTGGCTCTCTACCCTCCCCCTCCTCCTCTTCCTCCTCCCCCTCCTCCTCCTCTCTGCTCCCTCCACGTGCCCCTCCCACTGGCTCCGTGGCCGAGCACCTGGCCAAGACCTGGAGGCTCTGTGTCCCTCTGTGGGACATCTGTGGAGATGGGGAGTGGGCGGCCCTCCTGAAGCAGGGGCTATTCCCCTCTCCACGGGCAGGTCCCACGGGCAAGGAGACAGACGCACAGGCAGGAGCCGGCCAGAGCGGAGGAGAGCCAGCCCGTTTTAGTCCTTCAGCAACCCTCACCCCAGCCCTGGGGGGGACGAACACAGAAGCTGCAGCTCAGAGCCATCAACCCGTGATGGGCTGAAGGTCACGGCCCATGGGCAGTGCCAGGATTGGAAGGACTTCTCCTTCCTTCCAGACTCCTCTGCTCTCCATGGAGCCCTCCTTCAGGGCTTGCCTCCGCCAGTCCCAGCACCTTTCCCAAAGTGGTGGCAGACGGGAGGGGGAGCTCCCTCTGGTCCCCGTGCAGGAAAATGCACAGAGGCAGAAGTACCCTCTGCTCCCTCCAGGCCTCCCAGTGCTGTGTCCCTGGGCATGACCTCTCATCACTTCCTGGGTCACAACACGCTAGCAGAAGTCTCTGAGTGGCTTTGTCCTATGTGATCGTGTGGGACACAGTCTACCTGCCCATTTGCAGCTGCTGGACATTCACAGCCTTCATGACGCCTTCCATAAACCACGAATCAGGGAGCATCTCTGGGCACCCCTATCCGCACAGCTGGTCACTTCCTCCCTGTTAGTGGTCCAAAAGGAATTCCAATAACAATCCGAGGGAGGTGCTTCCAACAGAGGGGCCTGATGCCGGGTTTGGGTGCCCAGAGACCAGCAGGGGCTCCACAGGTACCCAGGCAGCACCCTCGGGTGGGGGTGGAGGAACTTGGAGCTGGGAGGGGAGGTAGCTCAGGTGTGCGTGACCCCCGGCGGTGGGGGTGCCAGCTGCTCCCTGGCTGGGAGGTGGGGAGAGCTGTGACCGGCTCGGGGACAAAGAAGCCTGACGGAGAGCCCACTGTCACCCTGTCCCATGGATGCGACAGGAACCCTTCCAACCTCCCGCCTGCACATATACCCAGAGCGCCTAGCCGAGGGGTGCCATGGGTCCCTCCGAGCATGGGTCGAAGTGGGCAAGGGACACAGGCTTCAACAGCAGGGCCTGAGCTCCAGGGCCTCGCAGACGGAGGTGCTGACAGAGAGGTCACAGGCAGGACGGTTTCCAACACCCCCGTGACCCAGCACATCTAAAGTCTTGTTCTCAGGACTGAACTAAACAGGGCATATGATCCAATGTTTGGTGTTAACCTTCCAGAGGAAAATTAAATAATAGCAACTCTGTGTAGGAGAAAAAGCTTCAAATGGTGAAGGGCTAACGGGATGGGCACCTACTGAGTGTGTCCCGTGTGGATAGCGGGGGGGCCAGAGGGCCACGCTTCCTGGGTCGCGCACAGGGAAAGCTTAAACTTTTTAATTTCCACTTCTCCTACCTTACAAATTTCCTATAATGACTATGTGCTCTTAAGAAAACCAGTGTCTGTCACTATACGATGGAATATTATCTGGTCACCAATGGGGCAGAGCACGGACGCACGTTGGACCCACGTGGAGGGAGACGTGTGCCCAGCGACAGTAGCTGGTCAGAGGCCCTGGCATTGCGTGACTCTGGGGACGTGGAACGTCCCAAATAGGCAAATCCACAGATAGAGTGGATTCCTGGCTGCCTGGGGCTGACAGACGGGGTGGGGAGTGACATCTCGTTCTGGAGGCTGAAGATGTGGAACGAGATGGTGGTGGTTTTTACAACCTCTGAATACACTAAAGACCCCTGAGTTATGCACTTTAAAAGAGTAAGTTTTAGGGAATGTCAATTACATCCCAGTGCAACTATGATTGATTGATTGATTGTGCACAGGAGCAGGGGGACGGGACAGGGAGAGAGGATCTCGAGCATTGCCCACGCTGAGCTCGGAGCCTGACGTGGGGCTCCATCCCAGAGCACTGAGATCATGACCTGAGCTGAAATCAAGCGCTGGAGGCTCAACTGACAGGGCCTCCTGGGTGTCCCCCAATGCAAACTATTTTTTTAAAACTACGTTTTAAAATCAGGGAACAAGGAAAATGTTATAGAATTAACTATAAAATTTAAAAAAAGTGAAGATTATGTTACAGAACTTCACATCCTCCAACGAGCGGGGAGGCTTTCCTGAGGGGCTGGGGCAGCGGGGCCCCATTCTTTGCCCTCCCAGCCCACATGCACTGCAGGGACCGGGAGCCCGTGCTGCAGAGGCCCATGTGACTCCCACCCGCCTGCCCCCAGCACCCTACCTTCATGTCCTACAAAGCCTGCTCTGCTCCGGTCCCCCCTACAGCCTCCTGCTGCGGTCCCCCACTCCAGAGGACCCACTCTGGCCCTGAGATCTCACCTGAACTGGGGGGCAGGCCCCACATAGTTGTTGAGTGAGTCTGTGGCATTTGGAGGAGCCCCTGGTGGGAAGGGGCCACCTCCCTGTGGCGGGGGGGGGGCGGCGCTTTGGGAGGTGGCCTGGCTAAACCATGTCTGAGAACAAGACCAGCTCCAGTCCCAGGCTACAGGAGTAGCCTACAGAGGCAGACCCACCCCAAGGGGGAGACCCACCCCATACCTAGTGACTGGGCTCTGGGGTCAGGGCTAGACCCTGCTGCTCCTTGAAGAAGTCCTTGCTCACCACCGTTACGTCCAGTGATGTACGGAGAGCAGTGTGATGACACAGCTGTGTGGCCTGATAGGGTCCTGGCCCTGGAAGTGAGCCTTAAGTGCACCCCGGCCTGGCCCAGCTGGGGCACCAGGACAGTCTGCACTTGGGTGGACTTAGGGCTCCCTGGCACTGGAGTCTTGGGGAGCCAAGCTGACAGCTGTGGAGGGGAGAGGCTCTGGCTCCTGCTCTGTGGCCGTGAGCAAACTACTGAAGTGGCAAAGGGTCTGTCCTGGGCCTTAGCATACTCCTCTGTGACACGGAGGTAATCGTGCCCCTTGGCCCGACAGCCATGGAGGCAAAGGCTCCAGGCAGGAGAGAGACTCCTCCAGCACCAGCCCGGTCAGGCAGTTTGCTGTGTCCCACAGCCCTGGCTTATGGGAGCCTCAGGACCACCCACAGAGCAGACGGGGTGTGTGTGTGTGTGTGTGTGTGTGTGTGTGTGTGATTGCTATCCCCATCATAGCTGAGGCATGGAGGCTCAGAGGTGCCAAGTGATCTAAGGACAACCATGATCTGGGCAAAGTGCTGGTCCCAGGGTCTGTCCAGGAATCCCTCATTGTCTCGCCCTTCCTGGGTGCTAGGACCTGCTCCTGAGCCCAGCCCGAGGATCTTTGCAAAAGAGGACTGTGACCTGTCTACTAGGTGCTTAGCCATGGAGTCAGTAGAGGGAGTGAGCTCCCTGTCGCTGGAGGCATGCAAGCACAGCTGCCTGAAGCCAACCCTAAGGGCTCAGAGAGCATGTAGTACTCAGTCAGGGATGGGTTTTCCCCACTCCCCCACAGCAATGGGGGGCTATGCTACCAAGCTGTGCATATCTGCCAGCTGGGGTGGACAGAGCCTGCCGGTGACACTGTGAATGTCCAGCCATCTCCTCCATCACCAGACAGGCATGATGCTCGCTCACTGCCAGTGTGGCCCAGGAAGCAGGGAGGAGGCCAGACCGCCTCAAGTCTGTCCACGACATGCTTAGCTCTACGTCTTCCCTTGCACAGGGAAGTTTTCCCTTGGACAGGACTAGGTGTGCCCAGCACGGACAGGCTTAGGACTCTGGGTGCCCTCCGGGACTGACAGAATCTTGGAGGAACTGGCAGTCTTTTGACGTGGACAAACTAGGATGGCCAGGCTGGTTCTGTGGGGGATACCGAGGCTTGCTATAGCAGGACTCACCCAAGGTCATGCAAAACCAGAGCAAGGTCAGGAGTGTCCAGGCTCCAGACAGAAAGAGCCTCAGCAGCCCCACCTTGACCTGGCCAGCCCCCACCCTTGGAAGTTGCGCTCAGATCCCTGCCTCAAAGGGCCTTAGGCCAGTGGAGCTGGTGTTGGATGTTGTCCCTTCTTTGTCTGGGCTCTGGGCTGGACACAAGGTAGATGTGATGACTGCAAGGTATATTCAGAAGGCATGTACCAACTGCCCAGCCCAGCACCAGCACACCGTGGAACCATTCTCCGAGGAGAGAAGCCCTGATCTGTGGCATCTGCCTGTTTCCACAGTGCAAATGCTCCCAGCACCACAGGGTGTCCCTGAGCAGAGTTGGGAAGGGATGTCAGTGCTAGAGAACCGGTCGTGACTCCAGCACTTGGGAAGTCCTGCGACTCTGGAAAACCACGGCTCCACACACCTCCCCCATAAGTGTGATGGTTTGAATCCCATGAGTTAGGGGACCAAGAACACTGTGGGCCCAGGGCGTCCTGGAAGCCTCTCCAGGCTCCTCTCTGGTGACATCCCAGGGCAGCCTCTGTCGTAGAAGCTCTGGGATTTAGGGGAGATAACTTCTATCTCAGGGACTCCCTTTGCTCAACTGCAGAGTGGGCGTGATGATCACCATACTCCCCTTCCTGGCGGTGAGGTCCCCATGAAATGACAGGGGGAAAGGACACTCCAACCCCTCCCAGGCTTGCCTCCGGGGCTCGGGTCTCCGGCTGCTTCTTGAGGGTTGGGGGGACCACCAGCCCTGGGTTCTCGCCTTCTACCACCCATTTGGCCCTGGCACAGCCTGAGCGGTCTGGCGCGCCTGCTAGGACAGGTGAGGAGGTGAGTCTGTGCCTCGTCTCGGGAACACGCAGGACCCTCCGTGGTCAGGAGGCTGCGGGTCATTCCTGAGCCCGGGGGTCAGGAGAGCCGCCGCTGCGGGGCCAGGCGGGAAGCCGGAGCTTCGGGCCCGCCCGCAGGTGGCCGCGCTCGCCCACGGCCAGGTGGGCGTGCCAGGCCCCGCCCCGCCGCGCCAGCCGGGGGCGGGCAGCCGAGGCCCCGCCCTCCCCGCGCGCCGGGTCGGAGCCGGTGCCCGAGCGCAGCCGCACGGAGCCGGAGCAGCACGCGGGAGCGCGGCCCGGCAGCGGGCCGGCCGAAGGAGCAGCGCGGCCACCCGGCCCGGAGCGAGGACTCCGGACCCGAGAGCGACTTGGCCCCCGACCGCGGACCTCGGCCACCGAAGCGCGGCCTCGCCCGCCTCTCGCGCCTCAGCCGCCGGGCCGCGGGCATGGACGGCGCCCGCTCGCCCTGTGAGTGCCGAGCCCCCCGCCCGCCGCCTTTGTGTGCGCGCCGCGCCGCCGCAGCCCCCTCCCCGCGCGCCCCTCCTGCGCCCCGGGCCGCGTCCTTTGTGGAGCAGCCGCCTGGCCGGTGCCTCCCTCTCTCCGACCTCCCCGTCCCTTCTGCGAGCCCGCCCTGGGGACCCCAGGGACAGCCCCGCAGGCCCCTTTCCCGGGGCTAGGCAGGGCGCGAGTGCCCCTCCCCCGGCCTCCACCGCAGCCCGCCCCCGGGGGCGGGGAGGAACCCAGGGGCAGCCCCAGCAGGCGTTCTCCCCTTCCCACCCCGGCCGGGGCCTCCAAGTCCGGTTTGCGGACCCCTCCCCCGGGGCAGTCCCGCGGGCCCCTCCGCGGCGGGGGGCGGGCGGGGCGCGGGCGGGGGCGGCGCTGTCTCATCCACCGCGGGGCAGGTGCGGCGGGCCGGCGCTCACGCGGGCCGGGTGTCCTTGCCCGCAGAGATGGACGGCGATGGCGGCCGCCGGGACGGCCCCCGCGCGCTGACGGAGGCCGGGCGCGGCGCGGGGCCCGCGGGCATGGCGGAGCCGGCGGCGGTGCCGCGGGCGCGGGCGGCGCGGCCCGGTCCCCAGCGCTTTCTGCGGCGCAGCGTGGTGGAGTCGGACCAGGAGGAGCCGC
This sequence comes from Procyon lotor, assembly GCA_028646535.1. Lineage (NCBI taxonomy): Eukaryota > Metazoa > Chordata > Mammalia > Carnivora > Procyonidae > Procyon > Procyon lotor. The sequence goes on along the minus strand of CM053615.1, from coordinate 2,616,950 downwards.
CGGGCCTGGAGGCGGCCGAGGCGCCAAGCGCGCAGCCCCCGCAGCCGCTGCAGCGCCGGGTACTGCTGCTCTGCAAGACTCGTCGCCTCATAGCCGAGCGCGCCCGCGGCCGCCCCGCCGCCCCTGCAGCTCCTGCGGCGGCCGCGCCGCCCGGCGCCCCCGCCGACCCCGGCCCCGAGCCCGCGGGCGCGCAGGAGCCCGGCCCGGACCCCGCGCCCGCGCCCCCCGGAGGCCCCGGCGAGGAGGCGGCGGCGGTAGCTGCGGCGGCCGCGGGGCGGGAGGACGCGGCGACGCCGGAGGCGAGGCCGGAGCCTGGGCGCACACGCCGGGAAGAGCCTGAGGAAGAGGAGGACGATGAGGACGACCTCAAGGCCGTGGCCACCTCCCTGGACGGCCGCTTCCTCAAGTTCGACATCGAACTGGGCCGCGGCTCGTTCAAGACCGTCTACAAGGGGCTGGACACGGAGACCTGGGTGGAGGTGGCCTGGTGCGAGCTGCAGGTGAGGGCGCTGGTCGCAGGTGGGCGGTGGGTGAGCGCGTCCTGGCGCAGCCTTGCTCCTGTGCGGGGCCACGCGTCCGGCCTTGGGGCGCAGCCGCGCGTGTCCTTCTCTGCGTTCGCACGGCCTGTGTGGTTGGGGTGGGACCTCCCAGCCTGTGGCCATGGAGTGTGGCCCGGTGTGGGTCCCCGCCGAAGAGTGGGGCACTGGGAGGGCGTGCCCGTCGGTCTGGCTGTACCCTCCCAGGTGGTCTGTATGGGAAGCGGCAGTGTGGGGGCCCTGTGTTCCAGGCGCTCTGGAGTCTTTAAAGATGTAGGTGCCCCCGCTGGGGACGCTCGAGGGGCCGCTTATGACCCGCGGTCTGTGCGAGGTGGGGCTGCTCCTGGCCTGGGTTCGACAGGGGCTCTTGGTTCCTCCCAGGGTCCATTGCTTCACAAATGGTTGTGTGAGAGGTCTTAAAACCAAGTTATATACAAAATGCGGGGCGATTTTTTTTTTCTTTTTCTTTTTTTCTTTTTTCTTTCGTTCTTTCTTTTCTTTCTTTTTTTTTTTTTTATGCAAAGGCCGTGGACATGCATTTTTCATAACCTTGCCCTCACGTTGGCTGTGTCAGCCCCAGCCCTGGAAGATTATATAAACGGTAACCTGAGCTGCCTGGGCCAGTGGTGGAAGCCAGGACAGTGGCTGTCAGAGAGGGTGTTTATGGGGCCCTCCCTCATGGGGAGGGGGGTTCAGCTGTCAGGCATGGGGCTGTCCTTTGTGAGATCCGGCTGTGTGGGTGTAAGCCTACCCCAGCACCCGGTAAAGTTAGCAGGGCCTTCCAGGCCTGGTACAGGGCAGCCAGCCACGCTGCAGGCCGCCTGCCTTTTTGGCTCCCAAACTGGCTTTGGTTGCTGTCCTCAGGGCCCCCGCAGTATGGCCTGCACGTGTGCAAGCCCCCCTGAGTGGGTGGGTGTCGACCATTCCTTGGCTTTTCTCCAGGGACAAAGAGCTTCAGGGGCCACCCCTTTCTGCAGTCCTTTGGTTTTGCAGTGGCAGTGTGGAGTGTTCTTGGCAGGGCCGGTGGCGTCCTGTGGAGTCCTTCAGGAGGGACTGAGCTCTTCTTCCTCATGACTGTCGCTTCTGGGCCCTGCGGAGGGCTGGCTTCCGGGGTTTGTGGTCTTGGGGCCCCGGTGGGCCACAGATAGCATCGCTGCTGTGTGAGGGAGGGAGTGAGCTGGGCATTGCCGCTGCGTGGGAAAGGGAGGATCCGAGAGGAGCGGAGGACCCAGGGTTTAGAGCTTGGCCCTTCGTCTTCCCCTCCCACGTTCTCCCTCTCGCCAAGTGATCCTGCGTGGTGCTGTGGGCACCCACGGGTGCGGGATGGTGGACAGGGGTAGGGGAGTGGCCACGGGTGGGATCCGAGGTAGGCCCCAGCAGTGATGAGGCATTGCAGGCGCACGTGACCCTCAGAAAGGTTTTTCGTTCCCATTCCCTGTAAGGCAAGGCAGGCGGCTCCCTGAGCAGAACACAGGCCTGGAACCTGGCTGCCGTCCAGGGGTCTCTTATGCTTGGACTCTGGGTGGTAGTGGGAAGGCTGGAGAAGGCTTCCCATCCGTCTGGCGGCGGTTCTTGAACAGGAGGTACTGGGAGCCCCCATTGGCGGGAAACCGTCCTTGTACCTCTCCCAGCGAGTGGGCAACGAATGTTTCCTCCAGTTCCATGGGCAGCATCTGGGGCCAGCTGCCTCTGCAGGGCTGGCCTGAGGGGGGGTCTGGAGCAGCAGGACAGTAGCCTCCTGCTGGTGTCCAGCTGCCTCCTCATCAACCAGGAGGCTGGTGTTTACCCCGTTCAGTGTTGAGGACCCCAAGGTCACTTTCGAGGACACAGATGGTGGGAGGGTAAGGGATGGAGTGTAGCATCATGAGAGGAGGCCTCCAGCCTGGTGAGGCCATTTTTGGTGGGGGAGGTGAGGGTTGGGCCTCTGGGACCCCTGTGCACCGAGAGAGGACAACAGGTGGCTTGTTGGCTCTGTGCCTGGGGAAGGAAGGGGTTTCCTCCTGCACGGTGTGGAGATGTCCAATCTCCCTTGGCCTCCAGGATTGCTGGGTGTCAGGATCCCAGTGGAGGGTGGGTTAGTGGGAATGTTGCCTTCAGCATAGGGAGCTTTGCAGGCGTCTCCCCTTCCTCAGCCCCCATGAGTGCCTTGGCTGGCAGCTTTGAAACGCCCCTAAACCAACTCTCCAAAGTCTCTCCTTCTCCTGCCCTCAGGATGCTGGGGGGCATCAGCACCTGCTGGCCTCCGCTGGAGTGGAGGAGGGCTCCCCCACTCTTCTCCCAGGGTGCCCTACCCAAGGGGGGAAAGCTGCATCTCTAGATTCATAAGTCTGCCTTGCAGGACGAAAGATTCCTGTGATGTCTGATTTCCTTCCGTAAATTCGTGTCGGAAGGGCTTTGCAGCAAGAAACATCACCTCTCGAATTCTCTAGTCAGCCAAAGCTCGAGCTGATTTTCCGGGGAAGCTATTTTAAAGTATCACTTCCCCGTCTTTCTTCTTTTGAATGAACTTTTGTTTGGGCACCAGAACGCGTCCTGATAGCAGAGGGAGTGCTCGCACACAGAGCTCTGCCCTCGCTGTGGCGCACGTTTCCCTTGTCCCCATGGCTGTCCTTGGCTGGCTCCAGGCCTGTGTGGACCCTGTCCTGGTGTCGGGCTAGGTCTTGACCACCAATGTGGTCCTCGGTATGTGAGGGCACCTTCTCCCCTGCTGCGCCCTCTGAGCTGGCATGGGTCCCCGAGGAGACCTGGTTGGCCTCTGGAGGCTGTCTCAGAGGCGCGCTACTGGCCTTTCCTGGGTCACCCTGCTCCTCTGGTGTCTGCCTCAGGATCCCGGGGAGCCTTGGTTTCAGTCCCCTCCTGTCCGTGGTTCCCTGCCTTCAGGGAAGACAGGGCCTCCTTGTAGGAAGCTTTGGGAGGTGCTGTTGCAGGGCTGGGCACTGCCTCCGGGGGTGGGGGTGGGCACCGGGGACCCTGTTTCCTGTGCTGAGGTTTAGGCCCACACGCAGGGTGGGGGTCATGGGCTCAGAGCGCTTGTGAGGCCCTTGTGGTGCTGGGCGAATCCTAAAGAGCTACTACGGGGGGCCGGGTTCGCAGACCCTGCGGTGCCGTCCTGAGGCTGGCCGGCTGCTCTGCATTGTCCAGACATGACTGGGCTCCTGAGGGACAGGCCTGGCCTGGGGAGGGACTTGCGACATGGATGCCGCAAGACCTCTGCCATCCCCTTTGTGGGGTCACGGGGTTGCTCCCGACTGGCCTGCGGGCCGCCCACCCGCCTGCGCCCTGGGAGGCTCGCTGCCGGTGGGTGTGGTCTCCTCGCTGCGCGCACAGCCCGTCCCTGCAGGCTCTGGGCTGGCGCGTGACGGGGCTGGCGCGTGACGGGGCAGGCGCACCACTGCGTTCGCAGACAGGCCCGGGACCCGCCGTGGGGTGTCCAGGTCCCCTGGGGCCTTGTCTGCTGTCACCGTGGCCTCGGGCGGCCTGACCCAGGGGCAGGGGCCCCACACGGAGGGGACTGTGCTTGCTTGCTGGAGTGGGGTGCTTAGAGCTCCGTTTCTGGAGCCATGTTTCCTATGCCCGGCCCCTCCTGGTTCTGGTTTGCTTGCCTGAGAGAGCGTGTGGACGGCCTTCTCCCCTTCCCTGCCCTTGCAGCAAGGGTGCCGTGCTGGCGAGGCCCGCGTGGTCGGGCCTGATAGGTGAGCACACCCAGCTGTGGGTCACCGTTGGGGGCGTTCTGGATGCCCCAGCTTGTTTCCTGCTGGAAGCAGGAGTTCATGCTGCTCAGTGCCCTTTTGGGGCGCCCGCCGAGGTCCTGGCATCTGGGGAGTGGACTAAGCCTGATTCAGGCCTGACTGCCAAGTAATGTCAGCCCCAGAACGAGGACCCCAGACTTCCTAGTGTGGCGGGCTTCTCCCCAGTGTCCCTTCCAGGTTGTGTGTTAGGCTTGCTCAGGTATATGAGGTTTGCAGGTCGGCTGTCAGCCAGAACATGACGATGGAGAGGAGACAGGTGCTAAGTGGGTGAGGAGGCATTCCAGAAGGTTCCAGATGCTAGGTCCCCTGTCGGCGGTGCAGCGGCATTTGTTGAGCTGGTTCCAGCCTGGGGTTACCACAGTGAGCAGGGCAGACCCAGTGGGAGAGCCCCATGTTCATGGAGGAGGAGGAGTGTTTTCTAGAAGCCTGCAGGAGGTGAGGGAATGAGTGTGGGGAGAGGCCATCCTGCGGTCCTGGGCTGGCGGAGCTGGCCCTGTGCCTGCCACTCGCCTTCTAGAATGGCTCGGGCTTGCGGCCCCGTGCGTGGCCATAGGTCTCTCTTGGGGCCTGTGGCTTGGGCCCGCTGTAGGCTGAAGCTGGATGATGCCCAGGCCGAGGACACGGAGCTTCAGGTCACCTCTTCAAGGGAACAGAACTTGACCCGGTCTGCAGAGGTTTGGGCCATGCGCTTGGGTCTCCTTTGGCATCCGCTTGACCGAGTGAGGAGGTGGGAACTGCGTTTGCCTGAGGTGCTGGGAAGGGGCCACTCAGGAGCCTTGCAGTCAGATGGGGTCCCCAGCCTGGTGTGCACAGACACCCCAGAACAGGGCTCCCACTGCATTTGGACTCCAGGCCCATAGCTCCCCAGCCGGGAGGTCTTGGGGAAGACACCTGCCTTTGTGAGCCTTGGTTTACCTGTTTGTGCAGTGGGACTGGCGTTGGCCGTTGGCCGACCGGGATGGAGTTGTGGGAACTATGCACACGTGTTTGGCATCGAGCACAGAGCCCACTGAAGCTACCCCCTGCAGAGCATGAGAAGCAGAGGCTGACGTGGAGAGCCAGCAGGCACTCGGGGAGCATGGAGGCCTGCAGGCCCGAGTGGGTCCCCGGCTGGTGTGAGGGCCCACCAGGTGTCGGCAGGCGGGGGGGCCTGTGCTCCCCCCCCCACACCTGGCTGCAGCCAGCTAATCATCTGAGCGGCCGGTAGGGGAAGGTGTGAACGCAGCGGCTGGAGTCTCGGGGAGGCAGGTGAGACTCTTCCTCTGGCCACAGACAGGCAAGGGGCTGTGTTGAGGGGGCTCGGGAGGGGGCTCGGAACGGGGGCTCGGCCGTCGAAGGCCGGAACCTGAGGTTTGGCTGCAGGTTTTCTCACTTCAAATAGTTTTCAAATCCGGTTCTGTTCCCCGGAGGATTGCGCTCTAAGATTTTCCGGACTGCTTGATCACTGCCTCTGATTTGTGTCAGCTTTCTTTAAATACATGTTAAGTGTTTTGGAAAAGAATAAAAGAGAGGAGATGAAGACAGTGCGGTATTGGCGAGAGAAGAGACAGATAGCTCAGTGCAGCCCAACAGAGAGCCTAGAAACAGACCCACAGAATGGGGTTAACCGGCCTTTGACCAGGAGCAGAGGCAGCTCAGAGGGGCAGATGCAGGGTCTGCAACAAATGGTGTTGGCGTCACTGGACGTCCCCACACGAAAAAGTGAATCCACACGCAGACCTTACTCTTTCTACAAAAACTAACTCAAATGGGCCATAGACCTAACTGTAAAGTGAGAAACTTTAAAACTCCTAGGAGTAACAGAGAGAACACCATAACACCATAGGTGGCCATGTGCTTGGAAATGGCCTATTTTATTTTACTTTGTTTTGTTTTATCTAAATTCCAGTAAATGCACGGTGTTATACGAGTTTCAGGTGTGTAGTATAGTGATTCAGCACTTCCATAAACACCCGGTGCTCATCACGACAAGGGCCCGCCTTCATCCCCATCCCTTGTCCCCCCCCCCCAACTCCCCTCCGGTACCGTCAGTGTGTTCTCTGTAGTCCAGAGTCCATTTCTTGGTTTGTCTCTTTTTTTCCCCTTTGCTCACGTGTTTTTCTTAAATTCCACATATCAGTGAAATCATGTGGTATTTCACTTAGCATAATACACTCTCGCTCCATCCATGTCATTGCAAATAGCAGGATGTCGTTCTTTTTGATGGCTGAGTAATATTCCATTGTATATCTACACCACGTATTCTTTATTCATTCAGCAGTTGATGGGCACTTGGGCTCTTTCCATAACTTGACTATTGTAAATAATGCTGGTGTAAACATCCAGGTGCATGTAGCCCTTTGAATTAGTATATACGTATTCTTTGGGTAAATACCCAGTAGTGCAATTGCTGGATTTTAGGGTAGTTCTATTTTTAACTTTTTGAGGAATCTCTGTTTTCCACAGTGGCTGCACCAGCTTGCATTCCCACCAACAGTGCACGAGGGTTCCCCTTTTTCTGCATCCTTAGCTACACCTGATGTTCTCAGTGTTGTTAATTTTAGCCATCCTGACAGGCGTGAGGTGGTATCTCATTTAGTTTTGCTTTGCATTTCCCTGATGATGAGTGATAAAGAGCATCTTTTCATGTATCTGTTGGCCATCTGGACATCTTCTTTGGAAAAAAGTCTATTCCTGCCTTCTGCCCATTTCTTGACTGAATTATTCTTTGGGTGTTGAGTTTGATAAGTTCTTTACGTATTTTGGATACTAACCTCTTATCAGCTATGTCATCGGCAAATATCTTCTCCCATTTCCGTAGGCTGCCTTTTAGTTTTGTTGATTGTTTCCTTGACTGTGTAGAAGCTTTTTATCTTGATGAAGTCCCAATAGTTCGTTTTGCTTTTGTTTCCCTGGCCTCAGGAGACGTGTCTAGAAGAACGTTGCTACCGCCAATGTCAGAGACATTATTGCCTGTGCTCCCTTCCAGGATTTTTATGGCTTCAGGGCTCACATTTAGGTCTCTCATCCATTTTGAATTTATTTTTGTATATGATGGAAGAAAGTGGTCTAGTTTCAATTTTTTGCATGTAGGTGTCTAGTTTTCCCAATACCATTTGTTGAAGAGACTGTTTTTTTATCTCATTGCATATTCTTGCCTCCTTTGTAGTAGATTAATTGGCTGTATAATTGTGGGTTCGTTTTGGTGTTGTCTGCTCTGTTCTGTGGATCTGTGTGTGTGTTTCTGTGTGGGCACCTTACTGTTTTGATGACTGCAGGTCTGTGATATAACTTGAAGTTTGGAATTGTGATACTTCTGGCTTCACTTTTCTTTTTCAAAATTGCTTTGGCTATTCGAGGTCTTTTGCAGTTCCATACAAATTTTAGGATTGTTTGTTCTATTTCTTTGAAAAAAAGTTGTTGGTATTTTTTTGTTTATTTGTTTAAGTAGTCTCCACACCCATAGTGGAGCCCAGTGTGGGGCTTCAACTCACAACCTTGAGATCCAGACCTGAGCTGAGATCAAGAGTTGGATGCTCAGCCAACTGAGCCACCCAGACGTCCCAACTGTTGGTATTTTGATAAGAATTGCATTAAATGTGTAGGTTGCTTTGAGTAGTATAGACATTTTAACAATATTTGTTCTTCCAGTCCACTAGCGTGGAATGTCTTTCCATTTCTTTGTGTCTTCTTCAGTTTCCTTCATCAGTGTTCTGTAGATTTCAGAGTACAGGTCTTTCACCTCTTTGGTTAGGTTTATTCCTAGGTATCGTTATTTTTGTTGCAGTTGTAAATGGGATTGATCCCTCAATTTCTTTTTCTGCTACTTCATTATTAGTGTATTGAAATGCAACAGATTTCTGTATGTTGATTTCGTATCCTCTGACTTCACTGATTTCGCTTATCAGTTTTAGTAGTTTTTTGGTGGAGTCTTTAGGGATTGTATATAGAATATCCTGTCATCTATAAACAGTGAATTTTTTTTTTCTTCCTTACTGGTTTGGATGCCTTTTATTTCTTTTTCTTGTCTGATTGTTGTGGCTAGGACTTCCAGTGCTGTGATGAGTAACAGTACTGATGAGAGAGGGGACATCCTTGTCTTGTTCTTGACCGTAGGGGGAACAGCTTTCAATTTTTCCCCATTGAGTATGTTAGCTGTGGGTTTATATACACACACATGTTTAGCTGAGGTGTGTTCTCTAAACCTACTGTGTTGAGAGCTTTTATCGTGCATGGATGTTGTGCTTTCTCAAGTGGTCTTTCTGCATCTGATGAAATGATCACATTGTTCTTGTTCTTCCTCTTATTGATGTGATATGTCATGTTGATGCATTTGGGACAACTGAACTCATTCTTGCACTCTTGCAGCCCAGGAATTAATCCCACTTGATGATGGCGAATGAATTTTTAAATGTACTGTTGGACTCAGTTTGCTGGTATTTTATGGAGGATTTTTGCCTCTGTGTTCATCAGGGAGATTAGCGTGTAGTTCTCTTTTATTGTGGGGTCTTTGTCTGGTTTTGGTGTCAGGGTGATAACCCTGGCAATGTCATTTTAGGTACAAACCAAGGGCCCAGTCTATTTAAAAAAAAAAAAAAGTTTACTATGATATAACATAGAAGGAATTCCTAAAACTCAGCAATAAGAGAACAACCTGATTAAAAAACGGGCCAAAGACCTTACTTAATAGACACCTCGCCAGAGAAGACATACGGACGGCAGAGAAGTACGTGAGAAGCTCCACATCATGCATCGTCGGGGAAATGCAAATTAAAACGAGATTCCACCGCACACCTGCTGGAACGGCCAAATCCAGGGCCCTGACAAGACCGAGTGCCGGCAAGGCTGCCGAGCGGCAGGAGCCCTGTCACGGCTGCAGGGACGCAGACCCGCGCCGCAGCTTCACAGGACAGCTTGGCGTCGC